>CM046664.1:31651461-31814655 GCA_025594165.1 Tamias sibiricus | reverse complement strand
TATCTCCCTACCTTCCCTTCTATGGCTTGTATTCCAGGGTTCACACACAGATGTCCCATGCATTCTGGGATCATTTTCTTTTTTAACTGCATTTATCGTGAGAGAAAGTAAATCTTACCTGCAAAAACAATAACATTCATGCTGTTTTCAATATGGGAATTTAATAAAGCAAATAAATATGAAAATTCAGAGAATGAAAGAGCATTTCATAAATTTTTATGAGAAACATCAGGAAAAAACATTATTTCTGTGGTTCTGTTTCTCCTGTGTTCCAAGGTTCAGAGAGTTGGTTTTATCATGTACAGTGAAATACAGAGGAAAACAAAACAAAAACAGAAAAAATACATCTTTGTAACTCAGCAAATAAAACTGATATATTGTAATGAATTTTCAGACAATTATGGAGTTCATCATGAAATGATATGGCTGCCTTCCCCCCCCTTTTTTTTCTCTCATTCATCTCTATATAGATTCCCTGCATTGGCAATGCCATTAATCGTGTTAATTTCAAAAATTTAGTTCAGAGAGGTATCCAGGTGTTCAGATGTTTAGCTTGTAATCACACAACTTGCTTCACATGAAAACAGCTGAGCATCTCAGATTATCTTACTTTAAGAAGATGTCATTGAGGAATCCTTTAAGAATTGTTTCTTTTAGCTGGGTACAGTGGTGTACATCTTTAATACCAGCTACTTTGGAGACTGAGGTAGGAGAATTATGAGTTCAAATCCAGTCTCAGCAACTTAGAGAGACCCTAAGTAACTTAGCAAGACCCTGTCTCAAATAAAATATCAAAAGCGATGGAGATGTGATTCAGTGGTTAAGTGTCCTGGGTTCAATTCCCAGTACCCACCCACCAAAAAAAAAAATTGCTTCCTTTCAGACAGGTTATATAGACAGACATGTACCTGTAGTCCCAAATGCTTGGGAGGCTGATTCCATAAGATTGGTTGAGCCCAGGAGTTCAAGGTAAGCCTGGCAAAACAGCAAGACCCCCCCCCATGTCACACACACACACACACACACACACACACACACACACACACACACACATTATGCCTCCCAGCCTAATATTCTTCAGCCTACATGTGAGTTAAATAAACTTAAGAAAATAGACATGTGTTTTAATTCTATCTACTTTGGAGCCTCTGGTCAAGTCATCTTTTGTTGTTTCTATTGAACATATCATCTATAAAATAGAGGAAATACTAAAAACATACTTAAAGATGTTACACAACTTCACATATAATTTTCTGAATTTGTTTAAGGATACTAGTGAATGTGGATGTTGGCCAAAAACAATCCAGCCACCATATAAGAGAATTGGGCTCAAGCCACCATGAGACTAAAGAAAGACATAGACAGTTCTATATTTTTAGAGAGTACAATTTATTGGGGAACGTACTGACAGAAGTGTCACCCTAGGCAAAGAGCAAGACCCACTAGATCTCTTCTCACTATCTATCCGTGCACTTGGATCACATCTGGACAGAAGAAATTTCAAGGATTAAAGGAGCCACCACCATGGCCAGGAAATGTGTATGAGGAGACATGTCTGGATCCACCTTCCACCCAGCACTTGGGACTCACCTGGCCACACCATAGCCATTGTGGTTGCCAATATGACCACAATTCCTGTGTTGGGACACACTTCCACTGCCACCTTCATGCCAAGCACCTTGATCCATTTCTCCATCATATGGGTTCTACAATAACAGTGGACAGCTCCATTCCCATGATTGAAGGCCCTTGTATTCCCCCTTGGAATCAGTACATCTTGACTCTTTCTGGTCAGAACACAGGGGGAACATTTACAGGCAGAAAATCAATACATGTAACAGGAGGACCTCGTGTGTCCACTTACCATTAGAATCCCTGAGGGCTGAGCTGGGCTCCTGACAGTCAAGCCATAATGTAGACAGCAGTGAACCAAATAACCAGTGAGACCTGCTTTACAGCCCTGCCCTCATACTCACTGCTGTTTCATGTTCCGTCTGATACAGGTAGGACATGAATTCCAAAACCTGGGTTAACTTCCAGACCTGATTCCACTGTTCTCTGTTTTTCTGGAAGATTGAGGGCCTCAACTTTACCTGTTGTGAAGAGGGAAAGCTTATGCTAATCTTTATGGGGAAAAAAAAAAAAAAAAACTCCAGATACTGATACAAAGAACAGAAAAGATTTTATTAGTTGAGGAGACATATCTCAGGTCTTCCTAGGTGGCACAGCCATTGGAGTCCTTTTCTTCCTCTGAAGAGATATGCAAAATGGACTCAGCAAACAGTGATTTTTTTGTGAGTGTGCCTGGACTTTCCTCAAGAGAGAATAGAAGGATTTTTTTTCAATTTCATGGGAGGCTCACACTAGGCTTATGCAAAAGTTGCCTGCCATGAATTATATTTCACCACATAATTGGCACAAATTTTGGACATCGCCATTATGAGATTTTTTTTAATTTGCTAGTAATACTTAAAAGTATTTATTACTAAATTGTCTTTGATGGAAGATTATGATACACAGAGTAGTCATGATTACACATTAATGTTCTGGCAAACATTTTATATTGTGAGAGGGCATGCATGTGATGAAATAAAATAATTGTAATAGCAATGATGATGATGATGGTGGTGGTGATAGTGGTGGTGGTGGTGATGATATTGATGAGAAGGAGGAAGAGAACAGAAGCCAAAGAAGAAGGAGGAGAAGGAGGACAGGGATATTGTTGGTGGCATAAATAAACAGATGAGCTATGGAGCCAAACCCACCTAGTGTTCAGTAGCATTGCCCACACTGTGATGGGAGAAGGAGTAAGAAGAGTTGATTCCTATTTGTCTGTGCAGTAAGAAAACTTCCCTGAGGGGTGTCACATAGGTCTCTCTGAACCGGACCCTTTGTAGTAGAGTTACAGTTTATTCTGCACTCTCTTCTATCAAAACACATGGACCAGAAACAGAATTTACATTTAGACATTCAGTTACATGGCCCACCATCAAGTACACTGCAGAGACCACTTCTCTGTGCTGTGCTGAGAAGGACAAGGTGGGTGAGGCTAACACAGAGTGCGACTGTACTCCCTGTCCAAAACTCTCAGGTAACAGATGGTTTAAGGGTCACCTGCAGGAGGGAAGCTCCTGCTCTGAGGCTCATAACACTGAAGGGGGCAGCAGAGCTGCAGCAAGGAGTAGTCAAAACAGAAGCTCCAGATGTCCTGGGGAGCCCAAGAGGAAGACCAGCTGTGGGGGTCAACAGGTGTTCAAGGATCAGTCCTCAGATTGGAAGTCAGGAGAATTCATTCTATGGCCTTGGGCTGTAGTGAGCAAATGTTCTGAGGGTCAGACTTACAGTGTATCAACCCACAATCATGCCCAGGGCAAAGAGCAAAATCATATCTGGGCAAAGAGGGCATTACCTGGGAAATGTGCTGGAGGAGCTGGTCCCTGGGAAGCTGCTGCTGTCAGGCTAACTCTTGCTAGGGAGACCACCTGATGTTCAGGCATTCTACCAGAAAGTTCATTTTGAAAGGATGGATATTCTGAGGCCAGGTCAGCTGCCTGGGGCTCCTAACCACTTCCAGGGCATAATTCCTTGTTCTCCAGTGGTGGTCCTGGGGCTGACCCCTTTGTCATAAGCATTTGCAGAGACATCTGGCCCTCCACACTTGCCTCTTCTTCCACCTGCAAGACAGCAGCTCCTCTGCTTAGGTACAATCTTGAGTTTCAGGGGACTCGAGAATTTTTCCCTGGGAAAAGCATCCATGGCCTCCTTTAAGATACTCTTCAGAGTGACATGGACTCTTGTGTCTCTCTTATCACAGCTCTGATTATAGCCTATCCTTGATTCACTTCCAGGATCCTCCTTACAGGAAGAACCCCTGATCACCCACTTTCAAGACCTCAGCTCTGTACCTGTGACCATGAAGACATCCAGAGACCACAGGTCCAAAGAGTACTTCTTAGGTCTGTTTTCTGGCCTTTTTAATAAGATTACACAAAACAGTGATAAACTAAATAAAAGAAAGTATTCCTGTTTTGATCCCTAGTGTATTATGAGAAGGGGGATGCCACAGAAGGAAGCAAACACCAGATGTGAAATGAGAATAGAAGCTGTGATGAATTCAAAAAGCAGGTGCCTGTTTACCAAGCAAAATGTATATACAAAATGATTTACCAGAAAGGCTAATATTGCCATACCACATTCAAATGAAACAGCAAGGATGGGACAAATATGCACGGGGGGGGGGGGGGACACAGAAAAAGGAGGAGGAAGGTGAGGTACCATGATTCACCTTCTGAGTCATTGGCTGAGTCAGATGTTATCAGTGGCCCCAGTAGGTTTCATATCAGCCCACAGCCAGGCTTTTGGAAGGTCAACAGCCCTGCTGAGCTGGGCCCAGGACACACCACAGCCCAGGAGGTCTGGCACAGTGGTCATGGTGTCAATTCCTGGAAAGAGACTCTGATCTGGAAACCTAGGGTTCAAGACTGATTATCTGCCCAGAGAAACACCTGAAGGAAATTGGTGCTCCACTCCTCCTCCTCAGTCTCTTGTTCTCACCCTGCTTGCCCTCAATGAAGAGACCTAGGGCAGGAGAAAATTTGCATGACAACCAAATACTTCCCCAGAGGACATGAGAGGAAATAAGAGAGCCACAGGGGGGAGCCCAGCTATGTTGTGAATCTCAGGAGACAGAACTCTGGGACATCTTCATCATGGCCTGGATCCTTCTCCTGCTCATGCTTCTCTCTGTCTACACAGGTGATCTGATAACCTGTCCCCAGGCTCAGCTCTCACAGGATCTTGAGCTGGGTCCACCCCAAACCTTGAGCTCAGCCCAACATAGACATTGGAGGGTCCCTCCTAATGGGTCCTTCATCCTCAAGTCCCCCTCTCCTCTACTTTCTTGCAGGTTCCATGGCCTCCTATGTACTGACGCAGACACCCTCAGTGTCAGTGGCTCCAGGTCAAACAGCTACAATCACCTGCTCTGGAGACAAACTCTCTGATGAGTATGTTTATTGGTATCAGCAGAAGTCAGCTCAGTCCCCTGTATTGGTGATTTTTAAGGACAGTGAGCGGCCTTCAGGGATCCCTGACCGATTCTCTGGCTCCAGCTCAGGGAACACAGCCACCCTGACTATCAGCAGGGTCCAGGCTGGAGATGAGGCTGATTATTATTGTCAAAGTTGGGACAGCAATGCTAAAGTGCACAGTGATTCAAGCAGATGGAGAAGTAAGACACAAACACTTCCCTTGTCTGTGTCAAATTCTTATAGCCCTCTGGAGGACTGGAGGTAAAGATATAAGATGATCTGGCCCAACTTATCCAGATTTGAGGCCTCTAGACTGCCCTTTTCTTCCAGCCCTCTAGGTAGGCTTTGTAGAGGGGGTATCATGAGTGGATTTATGGTGACACAATCAGGCTGTCCTGGTGTTTTGTTTTGTTTTTGTTTTTTTGTTTGTTTGTTTGTTTTTTTGGCTTAGGTGTGTGTCAAGGATAGAGGATCTAAGTGGAAGGACAGACACAAATTGTCATCTGAACTCTGTTCTTGATCCCTGAATTTACATTTTATGTAGACTGGGCCACTTTTAGGTCTATATGACCTGGATTAGTCAGGAGTGTCCAGCTCTTGAAAAGTTACTGAAGCCCCAGGCTCATATGAAGCCTATAAATCTGAACAGAGAAAACCAGTGAAGTGGGCCCTGTGGTATCTCCTCAGTTACCCCTCTGTTAGATTGGCCCACCCATTCCCACACAGGGTGATTCTGCCCTGATGACTGCCTGAGGTCAAATTGCCTGGCTCTGCCTCTGTAGGTATCCAGCTTCACACAACTACTGACATTTGGGTTTTAACTGCCATATTTAACCACTAGGTGACCATGGTATGCATTCTAAACCCTATAGAATGAATAGTTATTAACATAGTCAGCCAAGTGTTTTATGCACACCTGGACAATTTCTTAATTGGTGTTGGACTTGTTAATATTTTGGGAAATGCCTTGGTACATGCTGAATCTCGCACAGGCTAATTTCTTTTCACAAAGGCTAACAGAAACATAGAATAAAAGAAATTCTGGAAACTGTTTCAAAACATAAAGTCCTCATAGTCCACTCATTGGCAATGGGAACCTACACATTTTATAATCCACAAAAATCTTCAAAGAAAGATTATGTCTCGATCTGTGCTCCCACTTAACAAGATGCAAGAATCCTGGGAAAAATCATAAACAGGCTCACTCTTTCTCTATGAAATTTTACAAAATCTTTCCTGATTTTTGGGTGACATTATTCTTCTCAGAGCTATTCTACATTTCATTTTCAAACACTTCATCTCAAAGACAGAGACATACTGTTAGAATGTCTTATGTTGGAAAATACAAGGAAGAAAGGGTATAAGAAAACAAGAATATTTGGCTAAACTGTATCTACATGTTCATTTCAAATACTTGAACCTCCTTGTGACTGGTTCCAAGGTCACAGCTGATACTCTTTATGACTCTTACCAATTTATTCCATGTCACCTAAACCTTCAGAAAACACCTCCTCTCCCTAGTGGGAGGAAGCCATGTTGCCGCCTGAAGCGCTTGGAGCAACGGAGCCACGGGAAGAAGTTCAGAGGCGAACTGGAAGCAAACAGCTTTTTATTCTGATAACTTTTCTCTCTGGCTCTAACAACAACTAACACGCACCACAGATACCGCCAAAATGGCCCTGACCCGATCAGCAATTTCGGCCAAGCACTCGAGAACCCGGGACAAATCCTGTGAGACTACGGAAAGCGACAATGCCCAAATCTCCACGGCTCATAGTCAACCGCAATTCAAGTCAATCCCCAAACAGGGCTCCTGCATTTCCCCCTTTTTGTTTTAAAAGAGGTAATGCTCTAGGACGTCTATGTGCAACCAACATTCTTACCCATCATCGGATAATCAAGGCTGTGCCCTTGACTCCTGTCTTAGGTTGATATGTCGGCCACATGAGACTGTCCCGTGCGACTGTGCCTGTCTTAGGTTGTCCCCCTCTGGGGATCTTACCCGTCATTGGCTAACCAGCCATCCAATGGAGCCGTTTAGGATCGACTATGTATGATGACTAACAGCCGTCCAATTGTGAGGAGATGTTGCGGCTTTAAGGCGACAAGCCTTTTGGTGATGAGCCAAATTGCATAGCATATCAAATTGTTTAAACAAATCAACTGCCCTAAGTTCCATCAAGTAACACTCTGAATTCTCTAGACAAATACCCGCAAGTCATTGTCCCATAAAGTCCCAAACAATGAAAGATCAAAATGTCCATTTGTTGTAACATGTTGATGTAGGAGGCCCCATGCATGTAGAGCAGAGGCCACACTGTTGGTGAGGTTGTTTGATGCTTGAGCAGCAGGGATGCTTGCGGCAGCCGCGATCCCTGCAGCTGTAGCAGCAGACGTCTTTTTTATGTTTAGACAATGCCACCGGCAAATCTTCAGGGCCCGCTACCTAGAAACTCAAGCATCAATTATTAAAGAAAAGGCAGTGCTATTGCAGCACTGAGTCAAGAGGCGAGTTGTCAAACTACAAAATAGAATAATTAGATTAGAAAATTAAAGTTGATTTTTGTTCACACACATCGCTGGTTGAGCTGAAAATTAAAGTTGATTTTTGTTCACACACATCGCTGGTTGAGCTTCTACAAACATAAGTTGGAAAAATATCATATTTAGAACAAAACAAAGAAAGACTGAGGGTAATTACTGCATAAAAGATAGATTAAAGAAAAGGTAAAGGCACTTTCGAGAAATAATTTGTTAGCTAGAACCCTTGAGTCTCTGTATACAGAGCAATCTTTTACCTGTTGAGATAATTGAAATTAATGAGCTATTAAACAAATGAAGTTAATAACAAATAAACAATCTTATGTCAAAACACCAAAATATCAGGTTATATAGCACTAGTCGTATTGTTTGCTGAAGAGAAGTCCCAGGGATACCTATAATCAAAATTGAAAGTACCTTCATTTATAAAATTATTTACCTAAATTGAATACTCTTAACCTAAATGAATTAAAGTTATTTGGATCCATATATATATATATATATATATATATATATATATGTATATATATTTTTCTATTTCATAAGTGCTTTGTTCTTTGTGACGTCACACTGGACAGACGAACAAACATACAAACATATATTTGTGACGTCACGTTAACATGAAATGTAGACAAATGTACAGACATAAAGACATGTATAAAAAGAAAAAAAAATACAATTGTGTGCACACTAAAGAGAGATCTCCTCGTCCTGGCCGGGAGGAATGACACTTAAGTTGTGAAATATTTTGAAGGACTCTTTTGAGGGAATCATTCTATACCTTCATCTTGGTCCTCTTGATTTTGTACCTTTTTTATTAATCTTGATTCTTCAATAACTTCATCTTGATCATTTTGATGTGGTACCTGTTTTATTAATCTAGATGGTATCCATATTGGAGAGGATTCGTCTTTTGGAAAAAAACACAAACAGATCCTCTTCCCCAAATTAATACTGGATCTGGACCCTTCCATGTACCTGAAAGAACATCCTTCCAGTAAACCAAAGGTTTATGTTGTTGGTGTGGATTCCAATGTCTGTCTCCAGCAGAATAACCATTAGAGTCTAAAGTTAAAAAATTTAAGGTAAACAGGGCAACTGCCAATCTGTCCTTAGGACTTTTCCAATTTCCTTCTTTTTGTTTTAATAACATAATTTTCAGTGTTTGGTTTGCTCTTTCAATAATGCCCTGACCCTGAGGATTGTATGGGATGCCTGTTTTATGGGATATATTGAATTTTGCGCAAAACTGTTTGAAAGATGAGGACGTATATGCGGGGCCATTATCTGTTTTAAGCATTTTGGGGATGCCCAATGCAGCAAAAGCTTGCAAACAATGAGATGTAACATCTTTAACTTTTTCTCCAGAATGTAAGGAAGCAAAAATCATGCCTGAGCATGTATCTATGGTCACATGAATAAATCGCAATTTTCCAAAACTTGGCTCATGAGTAACATCCATCTGCCACAAATGATTGGGCATTAATCCTCTAGGGTTAACGCCGAAATGAGGATTGGGCAAATGTGTCATAGAAGATTTACAATCTTTTACAATTGTTCTGGCTTGCTCCTTTGTGATTTTAAACCTACGTTGCAAGGTGGTGCTGTTGACATGAAACTGGGAGTGAAATAAAGTAGCTTGTTGTAGCACTGAAAGTATAAATATTGTTTTTTTAAGTTCATCAGCCTTTTGATTACCTTCATGGAGGGGACCAGGCAAATTAGTATGTGCTCTAATATGGCCTACGAATAGAGGTTCTTTTCTTGCCCACAAAAGTTTTTGTATTTGATAAAACAATTTAAAGGATGGAGTATGAGGTGCTATTGGTCCTGCTAACTCTAATTTTGGGACGGCTTGTACAATATAGTGGCTATCTGAAAAAATGTTTATGGGCTGGTCCCTAAAATTTTCCAGAGCTCTTACCACAGCTTCCAATTCCACTAGTTGAGCTGATTTGTGTGCAGTTATGTAAGTCATATTTTCTTTTTTAGTGACTACTGTAGCAGTACCATTTGAGGACCCATCTGTAAATACATTAAATACCTTAGGAATAGGTTGATTTTTTGTTACCTGTGGAAATATAATAGGATGATTAATACAAAAAGATAATATAGGGGACTTAGGAAGATGATTATCAAAATTTGCAGAAGTAGAGCATTTAGCTATAGCCCAATCATTATCATTGAAGCATAAGTATTCAATCTGTGATGATGAATAGGGAGTAATAATAGTAGCAGGGTGAATGCCAAATATTTTAGTAGAAGTCTTAAGTCCTTGAAGAATAAGTTTAGCCACCATGGAGGTATAAGATTCAATTATACTTTTAGGAGAGACGGGCAAATGTATCCATAATAAAGGCCCTTGTTGCCAAAATACTCCTGTGGGTGTATATTGTGAAGAAATAATAATCAACATCAGCGGTTGAGTTAAATCAAATCTATCACAATGAGCTCCTTCAATGGCTTTTTCTACTACCTTTAAAGCTTTCCTAGCATCAGGAGTCAATGTTCGTGGTGAAGATGGATCAGGGTCCCGCGAAGGATGTCAAATAAAGGTTTTAGTTGGCCAGTAGTGAGATTTAGTGTAAGGCGAAGCCAATTAATGTCTCCCAGTAGTTTTTGGAAATCATTGAGGGTGGTCAAATGTTCTTTATTTATTAGAATTTTTTGGGGGTCTAACAAAAGTATCCATGATTTTAAATCCTAAATATAATATGGGAGATCTGGTTTGAACTTTTTCTTTTGCTATATATAATCCATATTTTTTTTAATTTTCTACCACGTCACTGAATATATTAAATAAGATTTTTTGATTAGGGTGGGCCAATAAAATATCATCCATGTAATGTAGACACATGAGGTTTGAATATTTATTTTTAATGGGTTGGATAGCCTTGTCCACATATATTTGGCATATGGTGGGGCTATTAGCCATTCCCTGTGGTAAAACCTTCCATTGATATCTCTGATCAGGGCCATTATTGTTCATAGAAGGAACGGAAAAAAGCAAACCTGGGTGCATCCAGAGGATGTAGGGGAATAGAAAAGAAGCAATCCTTTATATCAAGAGTAATAAGATGGAAATTTTTTTGGAATATCTACGGGACTAGGAAGTCCAGGTTGAGTAGGGCCCATAACTTGCATGGTTTTATTAATTTGTCTAAGATCATGTAACAATCGCCATTTTCCTGACTTTTTCTTGATCACAAATATGGGGGAATTCCAGGGAGAGGTGGAAGGTTCTATATGACCTGCTTCTAATTGTTCCTGAACTAGTAGGTGGGCCGCTTGTAATTTCTCTTTAGATAGGGGCCACTGAGGGACCCACACTGGCTTATCAGAAAGCCATGGTATTTTCAAACTTATTTTCTCAGTGGCCCCGAAAAAAAATATCTTTTTCCTTTATGATAATGATTACTTTTAGGGTTAAGATTATTCTGTACTTTTTGATAATGAGTTCTTTTATGGTTAAGATTACCCTGTAGGTTTTCACATTTAACATCTGCAGGCTTGGTTGCAAGGTGTACTCCCATTTGTTGCAAAATATCTCTTCCCCATAAAGTAACCAGTAGATTAGGTAAAACATAAGGCTGAAATGTTCCTTTATGGCCTTCATCATCCTCCCATTTTAAAATTACCGCACTTTTATCTGGGAGGTTATTATATCCCAAGCCTCTTAAACTGGTTGAAGCTTTTTGCAGAGGCCAGTGCTTGGGCCATTGGCGTAAATTAATAATGGAAGAGTCAGCTCCAGTATCTATTAATCCCTCCATTTCTATTCCTTGGGTTTTTATTTTACACATAGGCCTCCTTGAACAGTCTCAAACCCAGCAAGCCATGGGTCTTGAGTCAGTGGAACAAAATCCTCTATTGTTCCCTTCTTGAGGCATACCCATTTTAAATGAATTATGTAAATTGGGAAGGAGAAGCAACTGAGCAATTCTATCTCCTTGATTAACAGAACTTACACTTTGGGGTGAGCTAAGCATTATTTTTATTTCCCCTTTGTAGTCTGAGTTTATTATACCTGGGGTCACTTGCAAACCTAATAAGCTTTTAGGACTATGCCCGATAATAAGTCCTACAGTCCCTGAGGGAAGAGGTCCCCTGACTCCTGTGGGAATCAGTTGAACCCCCATTTCAGGTGTTAACACTATTCGGGCGGTGGAACAGAGGTCTAATCCTGCATTTCCTCTTGTTCTTCTGGCGAGGGAGTGGATGGGTAGTAGGGATTGTGTCAGGGAAGCATCTGAGTGGATGCTTGAGGATACTCCTTCTGCAATGCCCCGTACATTTGTGGGTCCCAGGGTATTGGGCCCCGTGCCCCGTTTTTTTGAATTCCTGAACAAAGGATTTCCATGGATGTCAAATTTTGAATAGCATTTATTGGCCCAATGATTTCCCTTTTTACACCTGGGGCAGCGGCCTGGGGCATGGTATGAGCTTGGTCTTATTTCTCTTTTGGGATTTTGCCTAGAATAGCCTGATTGATTATGATTATTTTGCCTGGAATATCTTGATTGATTATAATGTCTACATTTAGCCTTTGTGAAATTTCGAGGGGAAGCACCTCTCATTGAGGCTGCAATCACATTTCCTGTGACAAAGGCGTCATTTATATCTTTACATAGTTGTATATATACGGAAAGATCCTTTTTAGTTCTCCCATGGCCTGATGGCTGCTTGGCACCATTTATTTGCATTTTCATAAGCTAATTGAACAACTAATGGCATAGCTTGGTCAACATCTGCATACACACTACCTGCAGTTCTCAAAAGTCGATCAGCAAAGTCAGCATACGGCTCATTAGGTCCTTGAATTACTTTTGACAAGCTACTTTGTAGATCCCCAGGTCCTTGTACAGTTTTCCATGCCTCTAAGGCAGCTGTGTTTTTATCTGAGCATATACATCTGGGTTATAATCTGTTTGAGCCTGTAAGTCTGCAAATTGCCCTTCTCCTGTGAGCATGTCTATATTATAGTTTTCAAACCCTGCAGCCGCGTTTCTTTTAGCCATTTCTATACAAAGTTCTTGGAATTGCGATCGCCAAACCAAGAATTGCCCCCCGCTTAATGTTGCTTTACATAGACTTTTCCAGTCTGAGGGGGTTAAGCTAAAGGTGTTAAGGGACTCCAGCATACTCAACGTGAAAGGAGCTTGGGGCCCATAAGTCATTACTGCCTCTTTGAGATTTTTTATTGTTTTGAAATCTACTGACTGATGGACCCTCTGTCCATTTTTCTTTTCAAATGCTGGCGGTTCCCAATGTATCTGTGAGTTGTCCTCGAGAGCGCATAAGCGATCAGAAAGACTTTTTATTTCTGTTTCTAGGGTATGCAAATGCCTAGTAATACCCTTCATATTTTCTGTAATGGATTCCACCCATGGGGGAGTAGAGGACGCAAGTGGTTCCTCTGCCTGACGGTCCTTTTTCTCGGTCTTTTTTAGTTTCTTTTTCCTCATTTTCTCAGGATCACTTTTACTAGATTCCTCACCACTGCTAATTTCACTGACAGCAATATCCTGAGGCCCAGGTTCCATTAAGAGCAAGTATCCTTCAGCTATCACCAATAACTCCCGAATAGCTTTAATAGCTTGGATTTTTGTCATTTTGGGGTCTCTTCTAATACTCTCTTTACTGGTCTTAGTTGGCCCAGTGGAAGCTACGCTTTTTTGATCACTTTCACTTTTTTCTATATACTCCTCACTGAGAACAGAGTCAGGTATATCAAGGAGTCTTTGCATAGCCTCTATCACTTGGGATTCAGTTATATTTGAACCCATCTTTAAAGACCTCTCAGTTCCTACCTGTCCGCTCCGAAGTTCCCCGTACGGGCCGCCACCTGTTGCCGCCTGAAGCGCTTGGAGCAACGGAGCCGCGGGAAGAAGTTCAGAGGCGAACTGGAAACAAACAGCTTTTTATTCTGATAACTTTTCTCTCTGGCTCTAACAACAACTAACACGCACCACAGATACCACCAAAATGGCCCTGACCCGATCAGCCATTTCGGCCAAGTCACTCGAGAACCCGGGACAAATCCGTGAGACTACGGAAAGCGACAATGCCCAAATCTCCACTGCTCATAGTCAACCGCAATTCAAGTCAATCCCCAAACAGGGCTCCTGCAAAGCCAGAGTTCATTTTTGAAGTTCCTGGTCCATTATCAGTCCTGCCTTCATGATGGTATGGTGATTTTCTGTCTTTAATCAAGAGAACTAGAGGACTGCCTGCATATGATACTAATTCTTTATGCTATAACTTGAATGTCTCCACCAAACCTGAGGTTGAAATTCAGTCCCCATCGTGAGATAGAGGGAAGAAATGCAATCTGACTATGTATTTAGAGGTCAGATCTTAGAAAGGTAATAAAAGTTAAGTGAGGTTATAAGGGCAGAGCCTTAATCCAATGGGTCTGCAGTTTAAGAATGGGGAAGAGAAACCTGAGCAAGATTTCTGTCTTGCCACATGATGCCCTCAACTACCTCAGGACTCTGTAGCGTTGCTGTCAGCAGAAAGGCCCTTAGGAGAGATCAAGCATATACTGCTGCTATGTTCTTGGACTTATAGAACCATAAACTAAATAAACTTCTTTTCCTCATAATTTACCTGTCTGTGGTAATCAAATATAGTAACATAAAAAGGACTAAGACCGAAAATTGGAATAGAGAAATAAGACTATTTTCAACAATCAATACATGAAAATTTAGAAACAGGACTGGAGGAGCTTGGAGAAACAGGCTAGAAAAACTTAAAATGCTGAAAATAGAACAATAGGGGTGATTCTGTTGAGGAACCAGAAGGCAAAAAAAAAAAAAAAAAAAATTAGGAAAATTTTATAACATTTTAAAAATTGGCTATGTGGTCAGGACCAGGATGCTAATAAAAGTGTGGACAGACTAGGACATTATGCTGATGAGGGCTTAGATGGAAAGGAGCAATATCATATTGAAAATTGGAGTCAAGCAAAGAATCATGAGGAACTATGCCTAGACCTTAGGGCTTGATGGAAAGCCAAAATTAAGAGAGAGTAAAATGTGGTGGAAGAAATTTATTTTTTTAATTAAATTATTTATTTATTCTAATTTGTTATACATGCTTGCAGAGTACAAGTCATTTCATATTACATATAAAAAGCATATTTTTTCAAGTCACTGGTTTTACATGAAGTATTTTCACACCATTTGTGTTTTTATATATGTACTTAGTGTATTGTGTATTTATGTATTTATATATGTACTTAGTGTATTGATTCATTCTGCCATTATTCCTAACCCCTTGCCCCCTCTCTGCCCCTCCCTCCCCTTTGTTCCATTTAACATTCCTTTATTCCTCTCATCCCCCGTCCCTTGCCACTATAATTCAGTATCATCATAACAAAGTTTGGCTGACTTCACTTAGAATTATTTTCTCCAATTCCATCTATTCACCTGCAAATGCCATGATTTTATTCTCTTTTAGTGCTGAGTAGTGTTCCATTGTGTATATATATACACCAAAGTTTCCCTATACATTTATCTATTGATGGGCATCAGAGTTTTCTCCACAATCTAACTATTGTGAATTGTGTTGCTATAAACATTGATGTGGCTCTGTCCCTGTAGTAAGCTATTTTTAAGTCCTTTGGGAATAGACCAAGGAGTGGGATAGCTGGGTCAAATGGTGGTTCCATTCCAGGTTTTCCTAGGAATCTCCATACTGCTTTCCAGATTGGCCATCCCAATTTGCAGTCCAACCAGCAATGTATGAGTGTGCCCTTTTCCCCACATCCTCACCAGCATTTATTATTGTTTGTGTTTTTGATAGCTGCCATTCTGACTGGTATGAGATGAAATCTTAGGGTAGTTTTGATTTGCATTTCTCTAATTGCTAGAGATGTTGAACATTTTTTCACATATTTGTTGATTGATTGTATTTTATCTTCTGAGAAGTGTCTGTTCAGTTCCTTAACCCATATATTGATTTTGTTGTTGTTGTTGTTTGTTTGTTTGTTTTTTGGTACCAGGGATTGAACTCAGGGGCACTCGACCACTGGGCCACATCCCCAGCCCTTTTTTGTATTTTATTTAGAGACAGGGTCTCACTAAGTTGCTAAGTGTCTCGCCATTGCTGAGGCTGGCTTTGAACTCACGATCCTCCTGCCTCAGCCTCCCAAAGTGCTGGGATTACAGGCATGCGCCACCGCAACCAGCGGATGTTTGTTTTTTTTTTTTGGTGTAAATGTTTTTAGAAAAAATAGGGATAACAGGACCATACCTCAACATCATAAAGCTAAGCCCCAGGCCAACATCATCCTAAATGGAGAAAAATTGAAAGCATACCCTCTAAAAACTGGGACAAGACAGGGATGCCTTCTTTCTCCACTTATATTTAACATAGTTTCTTGAAACCCTAGCCAGTGCAATTAGACAGATGAAAGAAATAGAAGGGATATGAATAGGAAAAGAATTCAAATTATCACTATTTGCAGACGATATGATTCTATACATAGAAGATCCAAAAAATTCCACCAGAAATCTTTTAGAAATAGTAAATGAATTCAGCAAAATGGCTGGATATAAAATCAAAACCCATAAATAAAAGGCATTTCTGTACATCAGTGATAAATCCTCAGAAAGAGAAACTAGGAAATCTACCCCATTTACTATAACCTCAAAAAACTTAAAATACTTGGGAATCAACTTAACAAAAGAAGTGAAAGGCCTGTACAATGAAAACTACAACACACTAAAGAAAGAAATTGAGTAAGATCTTAGAAGATGGAAAGATCTACCTTGTTAATGGATAGGTAGAACTAATATTGTCAAAATGACTATTCTACCAAAAGCACTACACAATTTCAATGCAATCCCAATCAAAATCCCAATATCATTCCTCATAGAAATAGAGAAAGCAATCATGAAATTCATCTGGAAAAATAAGAGACCCAGAATAGCCAAAGAAATTCTTAGCAAGAAGAGTGAAGCTTGTGGCGTTACTATTCCAGACCTTAAATAATACTACAAAGCAATAGTAACTAAAACAGCATGGTATTGGCACAAAATAGACCAGTTGACCAATGGTACAGAATAGAAGACACAGAGATTAACCCACACATCTACAGTTATCTTATATTAAACAAAGGTGCCAAAAAACATACATCATAGATAAGACAGCCTCTTCAAGAAATGGTGTTAGGAAAACGGGAAATCCTCATGTAATAAAATGAAATTAAACCTCTATCTCTCTCCATGCACAAAACTCAACTCAAAGTGGATCAAGGACCTAGGAATTAAACCAGAGACCATGCACCTAATAGAAGAAAAAGTAGGCCCAAATCTCCATCATGTTGGTTTAGGCCCCATCTTCCTCAATAAGACCCCTATTGTGCAAGAATTAAAACCAAGAATCAATAAATGGGATGGATTCAAACTAAAAATCTTCTCAGCAAACAAACAAACAAACAATCACTGAAGTGAACAGAGAACATACAGAATGGGAGTAAATCATTTTTTTTTTTCTCTTTAAAAAGAAATTTAATGCATATCCCCTTAAGATATCAGAGGTTTACCTAAAAAATACATTTATTTTTTAATTTTCATCAATTAACCAGAAGAAAACTCCAAGAATTTATTACTACCTTTGATCACATCATTTCTTGTAAAACTATCAGAATTAAGATAGCATAGGGAAAACTACATGAAGTATTTTTATTTTTAAAATAATTCTAATGGACACATTTTGTATTCTCTTTTGTTGATGAGTTAATGTATGTGTTGTGATTAAGGCTGAGCTTAAATTCTGTATTTGAGAAACTTACAGAGGTTCTTTTACTGCAGATTTTCTCAGAGCCTTCTCTATAAGCTAATCTGTTCCTTGACACAGAGAAAAGATTTTCATTTACATATGACCAAAGCATCCTTTCACATAAGTTCTTATGGAACAGGATTTTCACCCTGTACATTGGTAAAAATGAACTTACTTTCAGATAAAAACAAAGGCTGTTTTACCTATCTCTTTCAATGGGAGCAAATCTTTACCACAAGCACATCAGATAGAACATCAACTTCAAGAAATTTCTAAATAGAAAATCAGTGAGGTTGTTGCCTGTGTTCTTTAAAACAATTATATTAAGAGTAAGGAATTAGCCGGGCATGGTGGCGCATGCCTGTAATCCCAGCACTTGGGAGGCTGAGGCAGGAGGATCGCGAGTTCAAAGGCAGCCTCAGCAATGGCGAGGCACTTAGCAACTCAGTGAGACCCCGTCTCTAATAAAATACAAAAAAGGGTTGGGGATGTGGCCCAGTGGTCGAGTGCCCCTGAGTTCAATCCCCAGTACCGGAAAAAAAAAAAAAAAAAAGAGTAAGGAATTATTTGATAGACATGGTGCAGAGACCTCTTACTCGGCAGCTATTTCCCATCATACACACACATACAAACGATGAATGGAATGTTCTCTTTGATATGTGGATGCTAACACAATAAGGTGTGTGTGGGTGGAAGGAAGAATAAAAGATCATTGGAGTAGACAAATGAAGGGAAGGGAGTGGGGATTGGAATCAAAAGACAGTAGAATGAATCTAACATAACTTTCCAATGTTCATATGCAAATACATAACCAGTGTTACTTCATATCATGTACAACCACCAATGGGATCTTCATTAGAATAAACCATCCTTCATATATATATATCATATCTCAAAATACACTCTACTGTCAGGCATATCTAAAGAAGAGAATGTCACTAAATTGCTAAGGCTGGCCTTGAACTTGAGATCTTCCTGCCTCAGCCTCCTCAGTCATTGGTGTGCACCACAGTGCCCAGAAGTGATTCTTTTATGAAGTTGTGTTAAAAATGTACATAACAAAATTTTATCAACTTAACCATTTTACAGTACATTAGAAAAGGCTAGAAGAAATTATTTTGTAAGTTCTCACTATAAATTATAAATGTTTAAGTATATTGATACATTTACTCTTATTTAAATGGTGTTTTTTTTTTTTTCTTTTTTTTTCTTTTTGAGATGGGGATCTCACTATGTTGCCCAGGCTGTCTAGAACTCCTGGTTTCAAGTGATGCTCCTGCCTCAGCCTCCTGGGTGTCTAGGACTATAGGTGCATGCTGAATTGCCCAATTTTAACCTGATTTAAATATTATACAACATGTACATATATCAAAATATCATGTTACCCCATTATATGTACAAGTTTTGTTTATGCATAAGAGTTAAAAGTAAATTTAATTTTGGTCTGAGGCTGTAGCTCAGGGGCAGAGCATTTGCCTAGCTTGTGTGAGGAACTGAGTTTGATCCTTAGCACCACATAAAAATAAACAAATAAAGGCATCCTGTCCATCTGAAACTACAAAAAATTTTATAGTAAATTATATATATATATAATATATATATATAAATTATATATATATATATAAATATAAATATATATAATATATATAACAGACAAGGCCTCCTGTATTATTTGTCTAAAGAGACTGCAAAGAGCCTTAAGAAATCCCTGACCGATTTTCTGGCTCCACCTCAGGGAACACAGCCTCCCTGTCAATCAGCAGAGCCCACCCTGGGGTGAGGCTGACCATAACTGTCACAGGTGGGACAACAATGATAAAGCTCACAGTGACTCAGGCAGATGGAGAAGTGAGACACAAACCTCTCCTGGTCTAAGTCATACTCTTCCTCTATCCCAGGATGCCTGAAAGCAAAGCCAGGTCAGAAACCCAATTTAAATTTTAAAAACACAGAAATCAGTGCAAACCAGGGCAAATTTTCCACGCATAGAGAGAAACCCACCCAAGTACCTATAGCCATCTGATATTTGACAAAGGTGCTAAAGATATATCTTAGAAAAAGACATCTTTTTAACAAATGGTTCTGGGAAAACTGGATATCTATGTGTAGCGAAATGAAATTAGACCCCTGTCTCTCACCCAGAACAAAACTCAAATCAAAATGGATCATTCAAACACCTTTTCTTGAGATGGATATCATTTTCCTAAATGCATGATTGAAGACCTGAATTGTACGAATATACTCTGTATACAAACAATTGTATATAAAAAGATGCTAAATACATGCACTATGAGTTGTACATATTAAAATTATAAATAAATAAAATGGATCAAAGTCATATGAATAAGACTGGAAATTTTACAACTGATAGAAGAAAATACAGGATCAACCCTCCATCATATAGATGCTGGCACTGACTTCCATAACAAGACCCCCAAAGTAGAAGAGATAAACCAAGAATCAATAAGTGGGATGCCACAAAACTGAAAAATACACAAAAGAAACAATAACGTGAAGAGGGAGCCCACAGAATGGGAGAAAAATCTTTGCCAGTTATTCCTCTAATAAGGGATTAATATCCAGAATATACAAAGAACTATAAAAACTAAGCACCCAGTCAATAAATGGGTTAAAAAAAAAAACAACTAAGCATCAATGTCTCAAAATAAGAAACATAAATGTTCAGTAAATATATGAAAAAATGTTCAACATCTATAGCAATCAGGGAAATGAAAATGAAAACTACACTAAGATTTCATCTCACTCCAGTCAGAATGGCAATGATCAAGAATACAAACAAAAGCTCTTTTCTTGGATGCTGCCTATACAGGTGGCTGCCATCTGTATTCAGCATCATGGCTGCCCTCAGACCTCTCATGATGCCCAAAATTGTTAAAAAGAGGACCAAGAAGTTCATCTGGCACCAGTTATACGTATATTTCAAAATTAAGCGTAACTAGTGGAAACCCAGAGGTATTGACAACAAGGTTCAGAGAAACTCCCAGATCTTGATGCCCAATATTGGTTCTGGGAGCAAGAAGAAAACAAAACACATGCTGCCCAGTGGCTTCTGGAAGTTCCTGGTCCGGAATGTCAAGAAGCTGGAAGTGCTGTTCATGTGCAATAAATTTTACTGTGCTGAGGTTGCTCACAATATTTCCTCCAAGAGCCACAAAGCCATCATGGAAACAGTAGAACAACTGGACATCAGAGTCACCAATCCCAATATCAGGCTGCACAGGGAAGAAAATGAATAGACGGTTCATGTGCATATTTTTTTTTGCTTTTAAATAAAATCACAAAAAATGCAAAAAAAATTAAAAGGAATACAAACAAACATAAATGCTGATGAGGTTGTAGGGGGAAAGGTACAAGTGGGACTGCAAACTAGTACAACCACTATGGAAAGCAGCATGGAGATTCCTCAAAAAACTAGGTATGGAGCCACCATATGACCCAGGTGTCCCACTCTGTGGTATTTTTCAAAAAGATTGAAAATAGGCAGGGTGAAAAAGAGTGGTCTAATTTCATTTTTCTACATGTAGCTATGCAGTTTTCCCAGCATCAGTTGTTAAAAAGGCTGTCTTTTTTCCAAGATATATTTTTTTTTTTTGGTACTCTTCAGTGATAACAGCCACCTCGATGTTTCTAGTAGCATCCTTCATAATAACTAAATTATGAATTCAATCCAGATGTCTATCAATAGATGATTAGATCAAGAAATTGTGTATATCTAAGAAGGAGTTCTAGTCAGCCATTAAAAAATGAAATTATGGCATTTGATTGTAAGTGGGTGGAAATGAAGAACATCAAGTTAAGTGAAATAAGCCACTCAGAAACTCAAAGGTCAAATGTTTTCTCTCATCTGGGATCTGGGGAAGCTGGAGTAAAATCAGGGAAAGAATGAGGAAAGGATAGGATAATACAAAGAACAAAACAGATACAAATTATCAGAGGGTTGAAATAAAGCTGAGTATATCAGAGGAAGAAGGATGGGAGAGGGGAGGAGAAGGATGGGGAAAGGAAGCATCATAAACTGAAATCAATTTCCATGCGTGATGAGTCAGTATGAACCCAACTACTGTGAATAATTATAAAAAATAATAAAAATAAAAAGAAGTTTAAAAATTCAAAGATCCTTAATGCTACTTATAGTTAAAAACAAAGCAAAACAAATAATTCTCCTCATATGGCCTGTGCCCATTTCTTTTAGATCATTTGGACTTTTAGTATGATTTTTCTTTTTCATTACCATGTTTTATTTAGAAAAGTTTCAAGTATACAAAAAAATTGAAACTACAATATAAATGCAGTCAACTGAATAAAGGAAATGAATGGGAAGCTGCTGGTGCACTTCCAAAAAACGGACAACCTGTGTTTGCTGGGTGCTGGGGTGGTGTAGGGACCTTATCTTTAGCAGTTATTTCCCATTACCAGTGACCTCACTTCTCAAAAATTCTGGATTCATGTTAAGACCATAGGATAACTGTTACAGCTCCACCTGTGACACTAATATTCAAGAGGAAATGTATAGCACAAGCCAGTTGGTTTCTGTCATGCAGAAAAGTTTCCCTGAAAAGAACACCAACACAAAAACTTTTATGTCTGTTTTAGTTAGCTTTTCTACTGCTACAACCAAACCACCTGACAGTAACAATTAGAGGAGGAAAAATTTGTATGGGTGCTCATGGTTTCAGTGGTCTCAGTCTGTAGACCACTGACACCATTCCTTGGATCTTGAGGCAAGGGAAATCATCATGGCAGAAGAGTGTGGTGGAAGAAATAAGTTCAAGACATGATCTGAGAAAGTGGTTGGTTCAGCTGCTCTGGATGCTGTTGTTTGGTGTTTGGGCATCTTGAAGGGCTACTCTAGAGGGCCAATGGTGCTGGCTGCAGTGACAGGCCCACTCGCCCCTGCATACCCAATTGCTTCAGGCTTCAGTGTCTGCTGGTGTTCTCCACATCCTGCAGGCCTAACATGGTGCAGGAGGTGTTGGAGTACCTGAGCAGGAACCTGCTGTTGGCTGCCTGGGTGGAAAAGTTGAGCTTTGAGAAGGACATACACTGGCACATTTTTGCTCCACAGCTTCAGTGACCTTCCCCTCCCCATCCCCCACCCCTGTAGGCAGCACTCCCTTTGCTAATATGAGGAAGCTATGGACACCAAGAGCAGGACCAGCAATCTGCAGCTGCAGCAGGTCTTCTCCTTTTCCATGGTCTGGGCAAATCACGTCTCCCCTGGATAAAATTCTTAGTATGGCTGAAGGAATCAAAATGACAGATGTTCCAATGCATACAAGAAGAGATAAACCGGTTGCCAAGAAGAGGCAGAACAGCAATCCAAAAAAAAAATCATAGAAGGAAAAAACAACTCTGCAGTTGAATGAGGTCTTGCAAAAATTTCTGCCAAAACAGAACGTACATCAGCTCAGCCTGAAAGCAGTTCTACGTGTTCTGGGTCATTCACCAAATCAGAGAGTAAAAACTCCACTAGGAGCTCTGGCATCTCCAGTCAGAATAGCTCTAGGAGAGTGGGAGATCAATCTGTTTCCAGTGAAAGCAGCAACAGCATTTCCTCTAGAGTAAAAACATTAGGATCTGGAAAAGCTTCTGAATCAGAAGCTCCAGATAAGCATGGTTCAGCATCATTTGTTTTCTCCTTGTAGAAATCCAGTGTCAGTCACATGACCCAATCCACTGATTGCATACAACAAATTGTCTCACTTAAAAAGAGTGCTTTGGGAGGTTCTTCATTCTCTGCTTCTCAGGGCAGCTCAGAGATTGAGGTGCCTTGTTGGATTCCTCTGGAAGTAGAGTTGCCATTATTGTCTTTTAAACCTAGTTCAGAGACAGCATCAACTGTGTTTACTTCCAAAACTAGTTCAGAAGCAACTGTTTCATTATCAGTTTGCAAACACAGTTCCTCGTCAGGCACATCATTACTAACTCCCAAGAGCAGCTCAAAAAATATATCATGTTAACTTCCAAAAGTACTTTCTAGGTAGCTGCATCACTTTTAGCTTACATGGGCAGCTCCCAAACAACTGGATCTCTGGTTTCCAAAAGCATTTCCTTAGCAAGTATGTCCCACACAGCTTTTAAGAGTAGTTCTCAGAGCAGAATCTTACTGTTGCCTTCTAAAAGTACTTCACAGTCAAGTGAGAGTTCTGTCAAGTTTTGTATGGCAAGGCAGAAGAGGAGTAAGTCAAGGAAATGGTAGGGGGTGGAGATGTCTGTCATACTGAGACCAGATAATGAAGGAGCAGCCTCTAGGTTGAGGATGGGGTTAGAGGTCTACTACACCCCTGTCTGGGTCCTGAGGGCTGGGCCCTGTCCTGGACAAAATGAAGCTCCTCCAGCAGCAGCCCAAAGCACAGGATAATTTAAATAAAGGGCAAAAAATTCCAGTAAGAGGATAAGAGATCCCTGGGAGGAAGCCAGCCCAACCTGAGCCTCAGGAAGCAGACTTGGGGGCAACTCACCATAGCCTGGATGACCCTCCTCCTTGGCCTACTCCCTTCAATGCATAGGTGCTACTCCAGGGCTTTCACCCACCCACTCAGCCCAGGGCTCTGGAACAAAACTAGCCCTAACTCTCAGCTCAACAAGGTCCTGCATGCAGTTGGCAGGAGGCTCTGGAACCTGCTGTAGGATGAGAGCTGTGTGAGTCTGAGGAGCTCCAGCTGCCATGAAACAGGAGTAGTTTTGCTCTTGTGTTCAAAGGTTCCATCCTCCAGCTAAGACCCTTAGTCACTGGTGCTGAGGATGATGGGCAGGTGCTGCAAATAGAATCCATGAAGTTCATCCAAGCCTGGAAGAGTGATCTCCTGGGATTGTTTCTTCATGTTCATGAATACAACCACTTTGTTTCTTCTTGCAGACTCCATGGCATCCTATGAAGTGACTCAGCCATCCTCAGTGTCAGTGGTCCCCCAACAGACAGCTAGGATCACCAGTGGAGGCAACAACATTGGCAGCTATCTCATGCACTGGTACCAGCAGAAGCCAGACAAGGTCCCTGTAGTGGTCATCTACAATGACAGCCACAGGCCATCAGGCATCCCTGACTGATTTTCTGGCTCCGACTTAGGAAACACAGCCACCTTGACCATGAGTGGGGCTCAGGCTGGGGGAAAGGTTGAAGTGGGATGGCAATGCTGCTCACAGTGGCAAAGACAGACAGGGGAGGGAGAAAGAAACCTGCCACAAGCCTGCCTACCATGGCATCTCCTGTCTCGGTCACAGTGAGAGGAAAGAGCCTGTCACATGGGAGTTTCCAATTGCCCCTTCCCTCACATTCTTAAAAGATGGGGACTTGTTACTGAACCTCTGCATGTTCAGCTGATTCTACTTTGACCTGAGCAGAACATTTTGAATGATATGAATTGCCAGCTTCTTAAGAGGGCAGCACTATGGTGTCAATAAAGCACCAGCAAGTCTATGAGAACTAAGGGAGAATAAGCCTCAGACATGGTTATCCTGGTATCTCAGAAGAGGGATGTTATTGGAAGATATTATGGTTTGGATTTTGCACTTGACTGGATTCATGTATGTCTCAAAAAGAAGGAACAAGCTCAAATTCAGTCATATCTGTGCGACAATAACAAAGGTTCAGAGGACATTATGAGACAATTATTAAGTCTTGATTATTAAACATTTGTTTGATAAATGAAGAATTTGCCCCAGTAAAAGGTGTGAACTCAGAGCAGCCATCTGTTTGTGTACAATTGCTTTTCAGGAATGTTTTGAAGCAAAGTGTTACTGATTGCTCTCTCATCTTATTGGGTGCAAGAATCCTGGGTCCAACATTTGAGATGACAAAAGTGGTCCATAGTCCCAACACATATTCAGGGAGAATGACAGTGACCATAAGAGACAGAGAAACATGTGAGGTTTCCAGAGGAACACACACACACACACCCTCTCTAGCTGTAGGTCTGAGACCTCCTTGGTCAGCAGCCCAACCTGCAGTATTCATCCCCCCTTGGATAGAAATGACCTTGTGAATGTAATCCCAAGTAAATGCTAAAGTGGGATTGGGATTGAATGAATGGGGTCCCCAGATTTTGGTCTGGGCTAGAGCAAAATTCAGGAGGATTGAGGCCTGGTCATCACTACTTCAGAACCTTCCCTGCAAGATTCCCATGCTCCTCCCTCCTGCTTCAAAGCCCCTTAGCTTCTTTACTATCTTCCTACCTTCATGATCTCCCTTCCTTCTGCCCTTTTCACTGAGGCATCTCCTCTGCACAGGCAAGCTCCTCCCAATGCTCCAAGCCAGGTTCAGAGACACGGCCAGAAACTTTTCTTCCCTTCTAGCTGCAGACCAGCCATAGAGGCACCCAAGCAAACAGTCCCAGAAATTATCAACGTCTTTCATAGTCAGGTAGGTGCCAGCAGTATGACCTGAACACCTGGGGGAGCCAGAGCAGCCCAGCAGGAACTTCTAGCAGGTCCCCAGAAAAAGAAAAGGAAAACCTCTGAGTTTGTCTTGGATGCCTCCAGCTTTACAAGTCTCACTCTACCTGTCAGAATCTCCTGTGTAGATAAAGGTCTTTTGTTACCCAATTGATAACTCCTGGATTCATCCTCATTGCTAGGGTCACTTAACAATTAACTGAAAAAAAAAAAAAAAGATTCAGACACCAATTTGAATAAGGAGAAATAAATAATTTCCATTCATTCATTTATTAAGTGTAATGCTTGCAAAAAGTCCTAATTTTATATGATTATACCCCAAATTAAAATGTGGCAATATTTGAAGAGAAAAATCTGGTTTATGGTTAATTTTCTTATTATTCCTTATGCAAGAAGTGGTTCCTCCCACTATTGCTATGGCCACATTGGGTTTATGCCCTCTGCAGTGTGAGTGTGGCCCTACCTTAGACACTGGGTGGCTACCTTAGAATCACATACAACAGCACCTACCTCAGTACAGGATACTGACCCCAGAGCCTCATCTTTCCCAGGTGGATGACAGAAGAAAAGGAGTCCTGTCCAGGTGTGGGCTCAGAACACAGAGCTTTGGGGTGTCTCCACAATGACCTGAATGGCTCTCTTAGTCCTGTCTTCACTGACCACTGAGGCTCTGTACCCAGGATTAGGCCCACCACCAATAACCCCAGGACTGACCCTGACCCTGAGCTCAGCTTTGGGCATGTTTCATGGGGAAAAATATCTAAGAATGAGCCCTACAGTCTCCTCAACCTTCCCCCTGAGATCTCCCAAAGCTCAGTTGTCCCAGAAAGAAGTACCTGAGACACATGTTACCCATTTGCTCAGGAAAAGAGATCAGGCAACAGTTAAGATAGAATCAGCAAAAGCCAAGCCAGCCCTAAAAAGCACAACAGACTCCCCACTATCCATAGGTTCTCCAGATCTAACTTGGCACAGCCCCAGAAATTTCATCTGCAGGCCGAGGTGGGCTCCTGGTGGTGAACAGGCTATGGTTGGCAGGATAGCAGTGAACAATGTGGTACACAAGAAAGCTCTGTGGCCCAGCCTGGCCCTCAAGATAACCCCTACCCATCCCAGCCATGCTCTGTCACACAAAGAGCCCAGGACCAGAACTCAGCCCACCTTGGTCAGTTTCTGACTTTGATAATGCTGGCAGTAATTGAGGCTTTCTGGGCTTCAGTGTTACCTGATATGACATGGGGACACCTGTATTTACCTTAAGAAACTTGTTTTCAGACACAAATGACATAAAGCTATGACTGAGTCTTATTAAATAAAAATGAATTTAATGGCATCTCAGGAAGGAACACCAGATCCTGGGATCTCTCTGTAGAAATCCAAAGGCAAGAGCTCAGCCAGGAGCATGCTTTCTCCATGTTGGGAACAGGCGTCCCTAAATCTGTACAAGGAGGGAGCCTGGGCTTATCCAAAAGGCACACAAAGCTAAAGTAGAAATGCATGACCGTGAATTGAGGTGTAGAATGAAATAAAAATGTTAGTTATATAGATGATGATGATGATGATGATGATGATGATGATAATGATGATCATGATTGAAGAGCCATATAGAGCTTTAGTACAGAAACACCCTATGCTTCCCTGGACCCAGCAACTATTCTCATTGCCAACGACAATAGCACCAGACCTGGTGGTAAATATACAGGAGTCTGGCTCCTCAGAGAGTATCATTCATGTTTCTCTGCATTTTTGTTTTCGCAGAAGAGTTGTAGACAAATCATTCTTTTCTTTCCCTAAACAAAACAAAGCACCACAGTGGGAATGTTACCCTAGAATGGTGACAGAAACTCCACTTGCCTTACCTGCTTGTGTACCTCAGATGTTGTTCTGGTCAGTGATGGGTAGCAGCAGCACTTCTAGAGGGAGGTGGACTCCTTATCCACACAATCTTAGGTAATAGGTACTTTGGTATCACCTGTGAAAGGGATGCTCAATCTCTGAGTCTCCTCTACCAGCAGGACTTGGCAAAACTGCAACAAGGATCAGCCAAAAGGGAGGCTGTGTCTGCTCTGGGGGATCTCAAGAGGGAGGCCAGTTCCTGGATCAACAGGTGTCCAGGGAACAGTCTTTGGAATTAAAGTCAGGACAATCCATTCTATGCATAGTTTACACTGGCCAAGTTCTGAGGGTAAGACTCACACATTGTCAGTGTCTTAGGGCTGAGGGCATGAGTAGGAGCTGGGATTCATGAGGAGCCTATCCAGAAAATGTGCTGGAAGAATCTTGTCCAAAGTGTCAACCTGGGAAGCTCCTGAGGGACTGTGGGTCACTGGGGAGACCACACAAATTCTAGGTGCTTCAGGAGGGAGCTCAGAGTGACATTACATGGAGCCCAGGCCTGTGTCCTTCATGCTGGATGGTTACCTGGGCTTCCTGCCCTTTTTCAAGGCACATACTCACTATCCATCAGTGGTGCTAGTGCTGATTTCTTTATCTTGGGCACATTTTCCCACTGACCCCTGCCTATCTCCCTCCTCCAGAAAGATCTGTCCTCAGTACTACAGCTCCTATGCTCAGTTGCAATGTCAGATGGCAAAGTGGGCACTTGGGACCTTGTCTCTGAATCAAAAGCCTCATTTAGGAATCTCTATATAATGACACAGACTCTCATCTGCTTCAGGTCAATTCTCTGACCTCTGGGCTCTAGATTGTTCTGTGAGAGTACCCTCTGGGATAGAGGGAACCCTGACCAACCACCCCCTCTACAGATTAGCTCTACACAACCTAACACTGAGGAAATCCAGAGATCAAGCAGACTGAAGTGTTTTCCTCAGGCAAGTCTCATTTCTGGAATATTAATTAGATTGTCTAAAATACTGAAGCTATAAAAAAAAAATTCCAGTGTCTGTTGCCAGTCTAATGTGGGAAGGAGGTAGTTATAGAAGGGAGCAATCACCACTCATAAAATGAGATTAGAAAACGTGGTGAATCCACAGAAGCACCTGATTGTTTATCAAACAAAGTGTCATATATTAACTGATTTCACAAAAGTCCTAATGACACACTGTCATAAAGAAGTGACAATAGTGGAACAGAAGTGCATCTGGGTGACCAGAGAGATGGAAGAGAAAGTTAAAATCTATGGTCCACTTTCTATTGAGTCAGGCATGATTAGTGGTCTCAGGAGAGCCCAGCTCAGTACATGGCCAGGCTCCTGGAAGTTCCACAGCCCTGCTTACCTAGACCCAGGACATACCTCAATGCAGGATGGATGGGACGATGATCACAGGTAATCTCTGAAAGGTAACTGGGATCAGCATTTTAGAGACTAAGGTGTATTTTCTGACAGGAGAACAGCTAGGGAAAGTTGGAACTCCATCTCTTCTTCTCAAACTCTTCTACATCCAGAGCTGCTAAAAGTGTTCCCCAGAAGCCCCCAATAAAGAGCTCCAGGAAAGGAGTAAATATTCATAATCTCCAAGACTCACAGAATCTAAATGCCTGAGAGGGAAAAAGAGAACCCAGCTTTGCTGTGGACCTCAGGACACAAAGCTCTGGGTCCTCTTCACCTTGACTGCCACAACCACCTGCTCTGAAGACCTTGCCAATGAATATGCTGTGCACAGTACCAGCAGAAGGCAAATCATTCCCCTGTGCTGGTCATCTATGTTGATGACTCCAGGCCTCAATGATCTACAACCAATTCTCTGTCTCCAACTCAGAGAATATGGCCATCTGGCCTTCCATCTTGCAAGGCTCCAAAGAGTGTGTACCAGAGTATGTTTAGTACTAGAAAACGAGGCTCTCCTTGTGATTTCTGGGCCAGGGTGTAAGGATGGAAAAAGAACCTGAAGGCAAGGCTAGATATATGGACTCATCTGTTTATTCTCATAATAGCTGTATAACCGATCATATGGTGGTGACTTGTCTCCACAGAGCAAACTTCTATAGTGGACACTCTGGAATATGCATTGATCCCCTCTTCAAGGTACACCCTCCATCCATAGCAGCTTCCAACTAAAAAGTGTGAGATATATATTTTCCAGAATAAATGTGAAAGGCCCATCCTCCAGGAAATATCATGCTTTTGGGCATGGAGAAGTTCTCTGTACTTTTGCTTTCTGATTCTGTTGACTGACCACTGTTCCTCATCATGTTTAAAAATGTCAACCAGAGAATAAAAGACCTGACCAAACAGGACATAACTGATCCTCATAGTGTTCCTCTATCTGTAATTGTACATGAGCTCAAGAGCCAAAAACCATCATGCATATTCTGGATCATTCACTTGCTATGGACAATCTAACTAATGAGAAAGATGTGCCCTGGCATGTGTGATTATGTTCCCCTGTGAGTGTTTCTCCTAGATTCATATTCTTTTTACATTGCAAAATTGCAAGAGCCAGACTTCTCAGTAAAATATCCCATATATTGCTTAATGGGAATATGGGTATGACAACTGAGTGGGTCACAATACAATTCTGACACTCAACATCCAGCGGTAGCTTTAGATCCCACAGTGTCAGAACAGAGTCTTCCTTCCATAAGGCTCTCCTTCACTTCAGATAACATCCACATTTGGGGAATTCCAGGTTCACCTGCACTACTGACATACCGACAATAAATTTGCGATTATACCTCAGGTTCAATAATTTACTAGAAATCACCCACAGAGCTCAGGAAACCACTATCTTCCAAAGATGATTATAGAGGATACGCATAGGGTGAGGTCTGAAATGGAACATGGAGGTCCCAGACACAGAACTTTAATGCCTCTCCCTGTGAGCCTGTTGGATATCTCCTTCCAGTATACCAGTGTGTTCACCAACACTCAAGGGGTTCCAAAGTCAGTTCTAGGGTCAAAGAATTCACCTGTTCTTGGATACCCTGGCTTTTGGCATTCCATTCCAGCATCCCCATGTGTAAATCATTTCCATTTTGTTCTGCAACACTTCTGGGTATGTTCCTTTCTATTAGAGTGCCTCTCTGATATCCTTTAAGATATTATGGGTGTTTCAGTTTTCATAATTATACATACTTCAGATTTAAAGTCAGTTTTAATTTATGCCCAGTAGAAATTCAATCACTGTGTCTTAATTAAAAATTCTCTAACATAGTCCCATAGTTTAATTGGGAGGCCTCTGACTCCACAGAAGCCAAAGAGTGTTTGAGAACTCAGAGGAAATACCAAGGTGATTTTGTATGATCTACTATATTAGTCTGTTTTTATTGTTATAACAAAACACTTGAGTCTAGGTACTTTATGGAGAGTTCTGAAAATTCAAGAACATGGCAGTGACATCTGCTTGGCTGTGATGGAGTCCATCTTGGCTGCATCACAACAAGATGGGTGACATAATTGGGGCTATCCATGCAAGAAGGAGAGAGATCACATGGTGAGAGGAAGCCAGAGGGATTCAGAGGATTGGTTTTCTGCTTTTATAACCCATCACTGTACAGGGAACTAACTGGATAATGAGTAAACTACATTAACCTTTTGAGTGTGGTGTCCCCAGTGACCTAATTACCTTCCACTAGATTCAAATCTTAAAGATTTCACCACCTGTCTACATTGCCACAAATAGCCTAAAATAAGCTATCAGGTGATAGATCTGTCTGATTGCTATTTAGAAGGTTAAGTTAGAACAATCTACATTGACAAGAAAGAACGAAGAGAGTTTCAAATATGGACAGTACAAATTAACTGTGCTTCATACTCCATGCAGAAGTCATAAGTCTTCTCTCGTGGTGAATGAGAAGAAATCCTGTGTGTCATGAAAGATACCATGAAGTAGCCAAGAGTGTTGAGGCCATTATGAGAATCAACCACCATAGGTCATGGTTCAATTTGTTGCTCAGACTTGCCATAATCTCTTCACTCGTGTGTCACTTCCCTCCAGAGTTATGGGGTCTGATAGCATTTTATGTAGTCAGGATTATCTTTAGTACCCAGACAAAGCAGCCAAAGTGTGCAACTCAGCTGACACCAACAGGAATAACCCCATTGATATTCATATCAAACTCTCCAACCTGGGACAAGGTCATGCAGTGAAGTAAGTACCAACATCAACTGTACACTGGAATTACCTGAAGGCTTTTAACATCAGACTCCTGAGCATCTCAACCAGAGATAAGTTCAGATTCAGTAGGTGTAAGATTTATTACTCTACATGTAGTCCCCAATCCAGAAGTAATAGCAATTCTGAAACCACCCAATTTACAATCTGCATTCTAATAAAGATTCCAGGGTACTGTGCATTCATTAAGTTTTTACAATCCCCTGTGGAAGTTATGACATAACCATTCCTATTTTTTGTGAAAGATTACTAGAGGACCCTACTTGCTTTCAGGGCTTAGAACAGTTGCTTTCAGGGCTTAGAACAGTTGATGCCAGAGGAGCACCACAATATTAAGTACAAATAGAGAGTGAATGGTCCCAGTGATATTTTTCTGGTTCCCTCAAGAACTATGTTGAATAGAAATGGTGAAAGAGGGCATCCCTGTCTTGTTTCAGTTTTTAGAGGGAATGCTTTCAGTTTTTCTCATTTAGAATGGTGTTGGCTTGGGCTTAGCATAGACAGCTTTTACAATATTAAGGTATTGTATACCTTGCTTTTTTTAGAGCTCATCATGGTCATCTTCAACCATAACTTCTTGTAGCATGAGATGACAGAGTCAGATGATAAGCAAAAGAATTGATTTCTCAGCAGGAGTCATGGAAGAGAAATATTAATTCAAATGACTGGATTAAATCACACTAAATAAAAATAGCTTTCTTTTCAAATTAAAAATAAGGGGGATGTAATCTTAAAATTCCCACCACCTGAAAAATCTATCACCTATTAAATGATAATACTTTGCATATATTTTCATTATGAATCTAAAAGAAGTTTTAAATTTTTTTATCTACAAATCTCTGGAGATTCAGAAATAGTGGAAAATGGGTAGGGTTGGCATTTCAAACAAGAATGGAATCTCTTTGCGTTCTCAAATTTGTATCTATGCCTCATTTTCACCCCAGGCTTTTATGATCAATGAAATTATTTGAAGGAGTAGATCATTTTTACTGATTTTAACTTATTTTTATAAACAGAGTATATTAATGTGTGGGTCTAGGAATCAGTTTTTGAAGCAACACACACTCTTCAACAACACTTGGACATGTAAAATACACTTACATAGGTAGAGACCAGTAGCACCTCAGAATGTGGCATGTGCTCACAATGAAAATTCTATAAAGACCAGTCACCATGGTAATGTGGGATACATATCTTACCTTCCATTTCAACTCTCAGTTGGTGTGGTGAGTTGGTGTTAGTTAAAGTTGGAGAAGAGTAGGGAGGTTTTGAGTTCCTAGACAATCATGGGAAATCTAAACTGCTGTGGGGAAGGTATGTTGTCACTGATATTTTCAAAGCTGTCCTTCAAAGGGATCAGTTAATGTTTACTGAATATATTTTCCATTGATTTTTTTCATCTCACACACTGAATCATCTCTACTGGAGATTTAAGTAGTTTGTAATTTTGTTTTGTCCCTCAATTTATATACTTGCTTGTAATATTGACCTGGTTACCAAAAATATTTTCTAAATTTAGTAAAATGGACAATTCCTAATGTGTACAATATCATGTGTACTCTTGAAATGTGAATAAATACACAGGAGGAGGACATCCACCTTTAGTAACCTTTCATGAGATCAAGAAGTAAAGTGAGAGAATATGGATGCTAATTGCATATACATCCCATGAAAGGGCCATTAGAGGACAAACTCTTCTGAATGTGTATGAACATCTAAAAATAATGTTAGACAAGTCTAAATCAAGAAATTCATAGAACATAGAAAAAGGACTGAGATTGAGGGGAAGTTTCCAAGTGGTTGATGATTACAAGATCCCTGGTGTTTGGGGGCTACTGAAAAGGAGGCAAAAAGGACAGTACCTCGGAGTGGACTTCTGATGATAGTGGAGTAAATGAGGGCCTAGGTGGTCTTCAGGGAGGATCCATTGATGGAGGTTCACAGGTTGTAGTTTTGGTTGGGTCCATCTAAGGCAGATAAGTCTATGGCCCCTGGCCCTGCAGGATCTAGGAAGAGGCATGGAAGGCCAGGAGCAGGAATATGCCTGATCAGAGCTGGTGCATCTGCAGCAGTCATGTTTTCAGCCAGACCTTTGTCTGGCTGCTCAGATGATGACTCAGAATATTAGACTGCAGACATGGGGCAAACAACTTCCGACACTGACACTGATCCACCAAAGCATCAGCCCAGGGTATCTGTATCCCCCATTAATTCATATTAACTGGCCATCCAGATGGACAAAGCACAAGGAAACTTTATTCTTGGCACAGCCAGCAAGTGGCAGTTGGTTTAGAATGTCCCAAGTTCTGAAACAGTTTGTGAACCCCACAGAGCTCTGATCATTTGGGTGGTCAACTGCTCATCAGGAAAGCTTATTGTGAGGCAGCTGGCAGTGAGAAAACCCTGGGGGAGAATGGCCACAAGTGTGGACTATAGCCTGACCCTCAGAGAGGCTTCATCACATATTTATCACATTTTTTGTCAGTAATTGTAATAAAGAGGCAGGAGCCTAGGTTATGATTGAATATTTCTCTTGAACTCAACCCTGGAGCTGAGGAATCTTTCCAAGGAGGCCTGAGGGAGAGGAGCATTTGAGAAAGAGTGAGAAGAGTTCTGGGTTCCTGGTTCTAGGGTATCAACTAGAGGACTCAAGTGCTCAGGGATCTCTGGTCACAGGTAAGCAGCTATATTCTTGTCCCACATCCACCACTCATCACTGTTGTGAAACTGGGAAAGTCATATAAAATCTCCAAATTTCAAATAACTAAATTCAAAATTGTGTTGGTGGACTCTGCTCCACCCATCCCTTCAGGCTGATATGGGGTCACAGGAGGTCACATTTTCTCCATTAGCTTTACAGATATTCTGTAAAGTATGAGCTTTACCAATATGATTCTGCAACATGATATCCATCTGTAAAGAAGGAATGAAGAATAGACTTTCTTCATCCACAGCCCTGGAGGATGACATCTGTTTTGACACCTCTCTGTTCAAACACTGTCAAAGATCCCAGCTTACTGTTCCACATTTTAATGAAGTGTCCTATTGACAGGACACTTTAGCACACCTATGAAGCACCAGTCTTCTTAAGGCTGCCTGTATGTGATCATTGTCAGCCTTATACCATTACAGGGATCAGATGAACAGTTTTTGCATCTACAAACAAGCAATTCAGGCACAGAGGGGTTTATTTAACTCTCACAGGTACGCAATAACATTTTGAGGTAGGATTTGAACATAAGCCACATGACCACAGATTCTGCCCATGGTCACTGTTCTCTCTGCCTTTCTATGATTTCACATTAGAAAAGGTGTTTGCACACAAAATATTTTGTTGGGTTTTAGACCTCACCACATTGCAATGTCATCCTAAAGCCCAGTCTGACTCAGGTGCTTTGCTACCCCAATGATGAAAAAATGGGTTCAATAGTGTGAATTCTATGACCATTCAAATCCTTCTTCTCTAAATGTATTGAAACATAGATCGTGTTATTTTTAACTCTGGTCACAGACTGCAAAAACAATAGAACTCTTTTTCTAATATTTAATTGTAACATTGTCTTTCCTTTTGTGGTAACAAATATTCTACTCTCACCTTCTATGAGATCAATGTTCAGCTTCCATGAAAGAGCAATATTATGTAGCATTTGTCCTTCTGTACCTGACCTATTTCAGTTAACATAATGTCTTCCAGGATCATCCTTGTTGAAAATGACAGAATTTTTCTAACTGGGGACCAGGGGGTGACCACAAAAAATATTTAAGTTCTGGGCATGCTATTATTTTATAATGTATACTTGAATTCAAAGCTCAAATTGTTCTCCCAGATATTTACAATTACCACTTGTCAATTAAAACTGTTTGAACTGTTATTTGAATTATTATTGATACCCTATCTTTTTTTTAGCAGTTTTCAATAGCTAACTCTGTTTTATCACATTTTCCAGGCTCTTGCCTCCCATGTAAGGTTTTTAGAAAATCAAAACATCCTGAAGACTTCCGCAGGCCTTGGGCCAGAGGAGTCAGGCTGTGGCCTCCAAATAGCGTCTTGCCCAAAAAAAGGCAGACAAAGGTACTGTGGAAATCCAGTCACTGTGTCCATTCTTCAATGATTCTAGTTTATTCAGAGTTCCAATTCTTCTTTTGCTTGGTGTGTACAAATTTATGTGCTTTGAGTCATTCAGCAGTGCTATTGCTCCAGAAGTGAAGAACTAGTTACCACTTAGTTTTGTGCACTTGATCCATTCAACTGTTGATGGACATCTGGGTTGATATTTCAATGTATTTATTGTGAATTGGCCTACTGCAAGCATTGAAGTGATTATATCATTATAGTATGTTGATTTGTAGTTCTATATGAATAAGCAGAGAGGAGTGCAATAGCTGAGTCATATGGGATCCACTTGTGGTTTTTTTCAGGAATCTTCACATTGCTTTCCAGAGTCATCAGAATAATTTAGTCCCATCAACAATGTGTCAGTGTATCTTATTTCTCACATCCTTGCTGGTATTTCTATGGGTATCCAGTTTTCCCAGCACCAGTAATTTAAACCATTATCTCCTCTCTAACACATCTTTTGGTGACCTTGTCAGGTATCAGGTGGCTCTAAGTATCAGGTGGGTTGTCTCTGTGTGGCATATTCTATTCCATTGATCTTCATATCTATTTTTGGAGTCCAATACCATACTGTTTTTGCTACTCATCTCTGTAGTAAAATTTGAGATTGAGTATTGTGATGGCTCCTACATTGCTTTTCTTGCTCAGAATTCCTTTGGAAAATTATTATTATTATTATCCCAAATGAATGTCCAGGGCTGGTTTTTTTAATACTGTAAGAAATATCATTGGTAGTTTGAAGGGGATTGTATTGAATGCATTGATTCTGGATATTGCCATTGGTAGTATGGCCATTTTGACAATATTCATTGGCCTATCCAAGAACGCAGAAGGTCTTTACATCTTGTGAGGTCTTCTTCCATTTCTTTTTCAGTTTCTACAGTTGTATATTGTAACGGTCCTTCACCCTTTTGAGTAGATTCATCCCCAGGGGCTTCTTCAGATTATTATAAAAAAGGATGGTTTTTTCCTGGATTCTATATGAGCTGAATCACTGCTAGAGTAGAGTAATGCTATTCACTTATGAGTGTTGATCTTTTATTCTGCAACGTTGCTAAATTTATCAGGTATGGATTCTTCTGGTGACAATTTTTTTGGGTCTTCTAAATATAGTATCATGTCAGGAGGCAACAGGGATAATTTGTCTTTTTCTTTTTCTACTTTTATCCATTTAATTTCCTATTCTTGCCTGATTGCTCTTTTTGACTTGTTGAAAACTATATTGAATGAAGTGGTAAAAGTGGACATTCTTGTCTTGTTCCTGATATTTGGGGAAAACCTTTCATTTTTTTTTGTCTCTGTTCAGTGTGATATTGGCTTTGCATTTCTTATATATGGCTTTTATAATGTTGAGGTTAAGTTCCTTCTATCCCAGGTTTCTCTGCTTATTTTTTAAATGATTGTTTTCTCTATTGTATCAAGACCTGTTCTGCATCTATTGTGATAACTTTATGAATCTTTCTCTTAATTCCAAGTATGTGGTGTTTAGTCACTTTTTTTTTCCCACATTGCTTGGCGAACTGCCCTGACAAGAAAAATTAGAGAAGGAAAAGTTTATTAGTGGGCTCATGGTTTCCAGGGTCTCAGTCCCTTGACAGAATGTGTCATTTCTTAGGACTTGAGGTGAGGTAGAACATCATGGTGGAATAGTGTGGTGGATGAAAGTGGCTCAGAACATGTTCATAAAGCAGAGAGACTTCACTCTCCAAGGGACAAAATATATAATCATAATGCATCCCACCAATGACCCACCTCCTTAAGCCACAGCCTATGTGCCTTTAGTTACCACTCAGTTAATCCCTTTCTGGGATTATTCACCGACTGGGTTAAGGCTCTCAGAACCAATCATTTCACATCACCCCTTCTTGCCTTGTCTCACACAAGATCCACTGAGGAACTCTCAGATGTGAACTATAACAAGTAGTGAATTGGTTTTATTAATTTGCAGAGATTGAACCAAATTTGCATCCCTGGGATGAAGCCCACTTGATTGTGGTGTATGGTCCTCTTAATAATGGTTTTGAATGCAGTTTACTAATGTTTTATTCAAGATTTTTGCATCTATGTTCAACAGGTATATTGGTGTGTGGTTTTTATTTCTAGATGCATCTTTTACAGTTTTGATATGAGGGTTATAATGGCTTCCTAGAATTTAATAAGAAGTATTCATTCACATTCAATTTCATAGAATAACTTGAGTAAGACTGGTGTTAGTTGTTTTGTAAAGGTCTGGAAACCATCTATGCCTGGGCTTTTCTTTGTTGGAAGGCTTTTCATACTGTTTCAATTTCATTACTCCATAGATACTGGTCTGTGAAGTTTCCGTCTATCTTCCTCATTCAACACATGCAGGTCATATGTGTCGCCAACTTTGTCAATGACTTCTAGATTTTCCAGTTTATTCGTATATAAATTATCAAAATAGTTTCTAGTTATACTCTGGATTGCAGAGGTGTCTGTTGTGTTGTATCATTTTTCATCTCTAATTGTGTGGATTCATGTCCTCCCTTTCATTCTTTGCTTAGTTTGGTTAAGTGTTTATCAATCTTGTTTAGCTTTTAGAACAAACAACTTTTATTGCACTGATCCTGTGTACTTTTATTCTTGGGTTTTTTTGCTGTTGTTGTTTGTTTGTTTGTTTGTTTGTTTGTTTTTTTTGATACTGGGATTGAAATCAGGATCACTCATCCACTGGGCCACATCCCCAGCCCATTTCTTGTATTTTATTAGAGACTGGGTCTCACTGAGTTGCTAAGTGCCTTGCCATAGCTGAGGCTGGCTTTGAACTCACAATTCTTCTGCCTCAGCCTCTCAAGGCTGGGATTAGAGGCGTGTGTCACCATGCGTCTGGTTGAATCTCAAAAATAATGTATTAAGAATAAAGGTAGCCAGGCAGTGGTTGAGGGCTCCTGTGTTCAATACACAGTACCAAAAGAAAAAAGTTTTGACATTCAGTATCTCCTATGATTACTCTGCCATCCACTGTATTAATAATCAGAACAACATAGATGTGGTAGGAATTACACAAATTATGTATTTCTACTATTCATTCAAATTTTACTTTCTATAAAAGGGAAATAAGGGTGGAAGAGATGACAAGAATTTGATCTACTATTAACAGTTATTCAGAAAGTTATTCTGTTAGCAGGAGAAAAGACAAAAAGAAGAGCAAAACAAAAAGAAAAAGGAAAAACAATATAAAACAAACCTAAAATATACTAATAAAAAATCCTAACACTTTAACGATAAAACAAAGGAAAATAACTACACCATTTTAAATAAATCAAATAAGAAAATGTAAACAAATAAGTGTATATGTACATGAATCATTCGGTAAATACACACACACCAAAAAAAAAAAAAAAAAGAAAAAAGAAAAAAAATCCCACACACAATAACAAGAACTAAAAGAAGAAAAAGTAAATTCTTAATGAAAACTTAAGGAATTATTTCCACTGAGGTGGTCAAAATAGTGAATGAGAATATGTGTTCACTGTCTATGCCCAGCTGCCTTTCTTTCCTTTTCATGTTGAGTTATGTACTGAGCACAGGAGTAAGGGCCAATGGTTGTTAAAACCTTCTTTTTGTGTTGCTCACCAAGTTGCCAGTTAGAGTTCAGAAATTCTCAGCTTCACTTTTCAGCAGAGTATGAGGTAGCATGGGCTGGGCAGCAATGTCTGCTGGAGTTTAGTCTGCACAAACCATTTGATGCAGTCCTAGGGAGGCTCACTGCAGAGGACTATGAAAGGAGTTCCATAGGTTGAGTTCCATAGGTGGGGCTTAGGAGCAATCAGGCCACACTTTTGGTGATTGCTCTCAGGAGATTGTATCAGTGCACTCTTAGGGCCCTGTATTTGCAAATATCTGCATGGAGACTGCATTGGATGAGTCTCCCCCAGGTTCCACTTGTGGGGTGGGGGAGCAAATCTTTCACCCCCTCTGCTGCCTGTGGAATGGCCTTTCCATGCTTCCTGGTCTTGTTGTCTGGGCGTGCATTACACCAGCCCATTTTGACACCAGCTTATTCAAATTCTCTCACCCACTTCAGCTGGTCCTAGGAGGCACCAGACTCAAATGGGGAAGAGGACAGGGCTCTCCTCCACATCTCTGAGTTGAGAGCCCCTGGCTAGAATGTTCTCCATGCCTTTTGCTCTAGCTCAGATAGGCAAAGCCTAGGTCCAGTGCAGGGTGCCTGTCAGGACCATGCATGCATACCTGCTCAGGTCTCCCAGCTCCTGGCTCCTGCAGTGGCTGCATCAGCTTGGCTGTGTCCAGGTGGCTCCTGCCTTGCTCTCTAGGGACAGGAGGAATCACAGAACACCCTTCTTGCACCAGTGTACAATGCAATGAAGCCTCATCATCAGGCAAGGGAAGGCTGCCTCTCTGACCTCAGGATCTTCACATTAAATCTGTCTGATTTTGTTTCTGTACATTTTCCCTCCTGTGTGATCTAGCAGCACCACTATTATTACTGCTGCTGCTGCTGCTGCTGCTGCTGCTGCACCAGCCACTTGCATCACCACCACCTTTGGCTCCAATGGCTTTTTTTTTCCCTTTGTTTAAGGTACCCAAGTTTCTGATTCTCTAAGACTCCCTGACTTGTCAGTATTGAGTTTTAGTGAAATCCCTCTTTTACCCACCTCAGAGTGAAGCAGGATTCCGGCTATTTGCATTCCAGGTCATACAAGAAATGAGGGCTGTCTCCACCTTGAATTGTGCTTCTGTGTTCTAATGTATTATTTCTTTTACTTGATTTTCTGATTTTTCTATGCCTCTGTTTTTTTTGTTTGTTTGTTTTACAGTTCACTATTAAGTTTTGGTGAGTTCCTTTGGTTTCCCACCTCACTGGGAAGCAGTCTTGTTGCCTTGTAAGTGTGGCACTGAGGAACTGCCTGGAATGCATCCTTCCTCCAATCTGCCAGCCTCCCTCCTGACAGCAAAATTTGCATGATCTCTCTCCTTTTCAAGATGCCAAGGTCTGTTTTAGGGCCAGTATATACTCTATCTTGATGAATACCTCATGTGACCTTGAAAACACATTTTTATTCTCTCATTGTGGTATGAAGTATCTATACAAATGCCAATTAGATCTATGAGATTGATAGTGGTTTTGCTAGTTTCCTAAGGTTTCCATGTCCAAGTACCAGCTTTTTTGGCTTGAAGTAATGCAAGTGTACTATCTCAGAACTCTATAGGCTAGCAATACCCATATGACCTTTAAGCAGGACCATTATTCTTCTGAGGACTTTAGGGAAGAATTGTTTCTTGCCCATTCATAACTTCTACTGATTTGTTGGCCATCCTTGTATTACTTGGTTTTCAACTGCATCACTTCACTCTCTGCTTCCATCATCAGGAATGTGACTCCTCTCTTATGAGAACAGATGTCATATTTGGAGCATGGGTCCACCCTGCTCCAACAGGATATATTTAACTGACAAGATCACAAAGCACTCTCTTTTCCAACCTGGTGAAATTTTGAGGGACTGGTGTTAGAACTTTAACATGTATTTGGGTCAAAATAATTTGACCTATAACAGAGATGGTTGATTCAACAGTACCCTTTTTCTATTTTTCCTGATGGATCTGTCAAGTGCTTTAAAGGAATGCTGAAATCTTCTACTGTAATAGTGGAATATTTCATTTCTCATTGTAGTTTTTTATATTTTTCTGTTTTTCAATTTTTCCCTTGTACACTCCTTTCTCCTGCCATCCACTAAAGATCACATTCCAGCAGCAACTGAGCCTGTGTGTTTTAAACAGCCATCTCCATACACCCAGACCCATGTCCACAGCAAGAAAGACCCCTGAGTAATTCTGCAGCAAAAGAATGTACTGACAGTATACTATATTTCCCTAGATCGCAATCGGGTCATCATGCAGGTCGCAGCGCTTGATTTCATAGATGACACAACACAGCATTTTTGCTGAGGTAATGTGACCCTTCTTTGTTTAATATATAAATGTTATTTTCTTTTTTTAATTGAAATTCTGGCATGAAAATATGACAGTCTACATTATAGATGTACTTATACAATTTCTTTTTGGTGGAATTACAATTACACATCTATTACCACAGAGCATGATTCAAGATGACATTAAACTATGACAGCAACTGTTGTCAAATGATTGTAGTGAGCATTTTCCTCAGTGGCACTTGTCCTTGGTATAAAAAGAATTTTGTGCATGTCATCAAATCATATCTGAGAAATCCCTCATGCAAAGCTCATGTCTTCTCACAAGTGCCCTCTCTGCCTTACTTTGTGATCTTTGCCTCTACTGCTGTTTCCCCATCAAGTTATCTAATGTCACCACAGCCAACAGTAGACTTGTGCAAAGAGACTCAGCATGATCTCATGCTCACAATGTCTTCCTTTCTGTAACTACAGGTGGATTTGGCAGAACATGAAAAATGTAAGTATTCTCAAATCCCTAACACACTGAGGAAAAAAACCTCTGTACTGAGATAGGTCAGGCTTTCCTGCCTGTTTTTATGTAGAAAGTTATCCTGGATTCAGAATTATTTGGGTAATGAGGATTGGGATGTGGTGACAAGGTGATGATCCAGTGAAGAATTATGACCATCTCTCATGTTTCTGAAGCAGCTGTCCTTTTTGGTGGTGTGCATTTGTTTGCATGAGGGTGGGGGTAAATATGAGCATGACCATGTGTAATAATTGTGTATGTGTTTGTTAGGATGTGGGCACTTCCTCAGAAACACTGTTTTAACATGCCAAGCACAAGCATCTATTTTCTAAAAGTAAAAACCCACACTACTGCATGACTTGCAAGCTTCAGGACACCCAGATCTAAAGTTCAGGTTACTATGCCCACTCTGTAGATAGAGGTGATGTTGAGCCAAATGATCCAGGTTCTTTACTCTGTAAGTGGGAAGATGCAATAAGTGTCATGAATGGGCCCCAATGTTGATTCCTTGGGATTGGGAACTGTATTCATCACTCAGCCATATATCACACTCCAGATTATTCCAATATATTTGTGTACTTATATCTCCTACAGAGATGTGAAATATTTTACATACTTGTAAGGTGGCCTCAGTGGTCATCTCTAGAGGTAGATATCCCCCTAGGGGTACAAAATGTAAAACATACATAGCCCATTTGGTTCCAGTCTAGCTGGAAAACCAAAGGCTCTGCTTCTAATTTTTTCTTATTCATCATTTTTGCCACATATTTTCACTGCTGTCCCATATCAAGAAGTTCCCATGAATAATTCATAAGCAATAACATAAGTATACTAAATAGTCATTCTGTATCTCCTAGTTCCCCAAGGGCATGGTTGAAGTAACTCATGGAGGAAGCATGGGTCTGGAGGACCCATCAAATGCCATGGTAAGTTTGCTTATCTTCCTCTGAAATACAAGTGTTGCTCTTTAGTTTCACTTTCTATTGTAATATGATATGATTAGCTGGATGTTTCATACACAATTTCTTCAGAAGGGAGATTTTCATTGGGATGTCTGTTGCCAACTGAGACCTCACTGAAGGCAACATTAAAAACAACCAGTATCAGCTACACACTGTTTGATAGCAAGCTTTGTGCTCAGCAGCAGTTTTCCCTCCTGGCCATTTAATTCCATAATTGTCACCTAATATAGACCTGTGACACAAATCACCCTAGAGAAGCTTGTGTCATTTGGTAAGAGTATGTTTGCTTTGTTCTCCCTTTGATTTCTCTTCACTTGGCCCACTTTCTTATCTGATTTTCAATGTCACCAAGTAAACAAAAGACTTGTGCATGCAGGACAGAGCCTGGCTTGATCTACATAGTGACTCCTTTTCTGTATTTACAGGAGGATTCAAGAGGAGCCATAACTGGTATGTATCCTGGCCTCACTCTCTTGCTGATGCATAATGTACATGATGCCAAGGGTCGGACGGTCTTCCATCCTTTTGTGTGCAGAGTCTCAGTGACTATACGTCCTGCTGGAGGATGAGAAGTGAGGGAGTTGTGGTCAAATTGAACTAAAAAAAAAAAAAAAAACAACACAAAAAATCACACAAAACTTTGGCCATTGGCCATTCTCCTTAGTTCCTGGAAACAACTGTGTGATGTGAGTGAGTGGTGGGTTAGGTCAATAAGAGAAATATATGTGTGCATCCATGTGATGTGATTCTGAGTATGCCTGTGTGTATTTTTTTTACATTTGTTTGTTTCTCTAGATACATGCACACCAAGTCCAGTGTCAACATGTTTTACCAAATAAATGCCATCTCCATTAGATCACAATTATGTATATGTGTAAATAGATCAAATTGGAAACTTTACATGCGTTCAGTTCATTCCACACCAAGAATACCTCAATTAACATGGAAAATATATCCCATCAAAACTTGGAAATTTTTCACAACTCTCAATAAGGAAAAAGCTCGGTTTCATTCTTGTCACTGCACCACTAGAAACTTCACTTAGCAATAAACCTCACCTCTCTGGAGGCCTTGCATTTAGTCATGGCATTTGATTGTTCAGAACACTTCACTCATGACAGTTTTTCACATTCACATACATTTTCTGTGAGAGTGTCTGAATTTGGCCTCCAGACCCCATTCTAAAGCACAAAGTTCTGGGCAAGTCCATTCCTTATCAGTGACCCTGAAGTCCACCAAAACACTGTTCTCACTCATGGTGGGAGTCTGAGACAGAGGAGATGACTAGGCCAGAGTTTCCTGAAGCTGAGGAAGACTCTGTCTGCATGTGCCAACTGACACTGGAAGTGAACTTATTGGGTCCTTTTGCAGACACTGCTTGTGAGAAACATGTTTGAACTGGGGGAACTTTCATGGGGCCTGACCAGTGCAGCTACTGCACATCTAGTTACAGAGAAAGGGTATGGACTCCAGTGAAGGACAAGCACAGCTCAGCAGTGGTGTCTGATTCCACAATTTAGGTGTGTGCTGCTTTCTGTGTGGCCTTCAGGATATCACTTTGACAGTGTCTCTGATAGGTCTTCATATTGTCAGTCTCAAATACTATCTAGGTCCTTCCAATCATACCTACATGGATACTGACACTTACTGGTCACTGTGAAGGTAGAACCACTGTCCTAATCATCCTCCTCATGCCTGAGCTCATCACTGGGCAGAGTGTCTTCATCTTCACCCCTATCAGCATATGAAGAATGTCACTGTGTCTCACTTGATGATCTCACTTGTCTAGCCTGTGGGTTCCACTCTGAGCCAGGTATCCACCTGGGATCTGACTAGGACCAGGGTGAATCGTAGGGAAGTTAAGGAGATAGCATTGTGTCCAAGCTCTGCACACATATTTCTCATAAGTTGTAGGTGGAAGTGCTAGACATTGCCAGAAGCCATCTGGATCTTAATGTTGACGCTCTTGATGTAGTGTCCCCAGGCCCTCAGGGAGTTGCTGACCCTTTTGCATGAGTACACAGTCTACTTACAAGTGAGTAGTGTCATCAGTCTAGGAAACTCCTCTGCACAAAACCCAGGGGAAGGAAGTTTATGTCTCCTTCATCTTTGAACTCCACGTCTTTCCATCCAAAAGAACTGTCACTATATGGATGTGCTCTCTATATTTAATTGTAGTGAGATTTTAATATGAAATATTCAGAGCCTCATTCCAGTCCACATTTCAAATGCCCAGTAGACCTATGTGCATAATGCAGAGAACATTCCCATTTTCTTCTGGGCAGCTGCTGTGGTTCTGGCACAGTGTCTGTGCCATGAAATTATATTCCTCAAACTGTTTGTATCACAGTTTGCATGTCAGCTTGGCCTTTTTAAAGGAGAGAGTGATAATGTGGCCAAAGGAAGGAAGAAGTTGAAATTTGACTCCTTCAGCTCCACTCTGTCATTTGAAGGTTTGCAATTGTTTGCAGCATCTTCTTGGAGGCCTGTGACTCCCCAGAGTTAGAGAGGGTCTGACAAGCCACAATGGAGATCAGGGTGATCCTCACTATTAATATTAGTACCACTATGTTTTTTTGCTATTAAGAAAACACTTGAGACAAAATCATTTATACTGGTGTGTTTTGCTTATAGTTCTGCAGATATAAGAGCATGGCACTGGCAAATACTAGGCTTTGGTGAATGCCTTTTAGCTGCATTGCATGAATGGTGGTGTCAGCATGGATGCAGGTTCAGGAGGGAGATTTCACATGGGGAGAAGGGAAGCCAGCAGGGATCAGATGACTCATTTGCTCTTCTTATATAACCAGGATCTAACCAAGGGTGTGAGAAAACTATATTCTTACCTCTGAGTCTCATGCCCAAAATGACATCATCACCTCCAAGCAGACACCATTCCTCATACAGGTTTCACAACTCTCATTATGGCCATTCTGAGGACCAAGCCTCAGTCACACAATCCTGTGGGGGACAAACAACATTCCAACCCTAGCACCCATCATGAGCTTTACTGGTGTAGAAGAAAGCATGAGAAATTGAGCATTCAGTTTGTAACATCTTTTTTTAAATTTTTATTTAGAGTAGTAGTATGTAATACAGTTCATACTATACATATAGAGCCTCTTTTTACACAAAACAGTTTGTATACAAAATATATTCGTAGCATTCAAGTCTTCAATCATGTATTTAAAATAATGATATCCATCTTATTCAACCACTTTTCCCCCCATTCCCCCCCTTGCTCCCTCCCTTCCCCTCCCTTCCCTTTGACCATTATAGTGTTCCTCTAATCCTCCTATGTACCCCGACCCAACAATACTGTGAACTGGCCTCATTATATCAGAGGAAACATTCGGTATTTGGATTTTTTTAGATTGACTGATTTCACTTAGCATTATATTCTCCAACTTCATCCATTTACCAGCGAATGCCATTATTTTATTCTCTTTTATTGCTGAGTAAAATTCCATTGTGTATATATACCACATTTTCTTTATCCACTCATCAACCGAGGCACATCTAGGTTGGTTCCACAATCTAGCTATTGTGAATTGTGCTGCTATAAACATTGAAGTGGCTGTGTCACTGTAATATGCTGTTTTTAAGTCCTTTGGAAATAGACCCAGGAGTGGGATGGCTGGGTCATAGGGTGGTTCCATTCCCATTTTCCCAAGAAATCTCCATATTGCTTTCCATTACGGTTGTAGCATTTTGCAGTCCCACCAGCAATATATGAGTTTGCCTTTTTCCCCACATCCTCTCCAACATTTATTGTTGTTTGTGTTCTTGATAGCTACCATTCTTACTGGAGTAAAATGAAATCTTAGAGTAGTTTATTATTTGCATTTCTCTAATTGCCAGCGATGTTGAGCATTTTTTCATGTATTTGTTTATTAATCATGTATCTTCTTCTGAGAAGTGTCTTTTCAATTACTTAGCCCATTTATTGATTGGGTTATTTTTTTTTTTGTGTGTGTGTCAAGTTTTTTTGAGTTCTTTATATATTGTACTTAACGAAAGAGGTGAAGGACCTCTACAACGAAAACTATAGAACACTAAAGAAAGAAATCATAGAAGACCTCAGAAGATTGAAAGACCTATCTTGTTTTTATATAGGTAGAATTAATATTGTCAAAATGTCCATACTACCAAAAGCACTATACAGATTTAATGCAATTCCAATTAAAATCCCAATGATGTTTCTCAAAGAAATATAAAAAGTAGTCATGAAATTCATCTGTAAAAATAAGAGACCCAGAATAGCTAAAGCAATCCTGAGCAAGAAAAGTGAAGCAGGTGGCATCACCATACCAGACTTTAAATTATACTATAGAGCAATGGTAACAAAAACAGCATGGTATTGGCACCAAAACAGACTTGTAGACCAATGGTACAGAATTGAGGACACAGAGACTAATATATATAATTTCAGCTATCTTATATTAGACAAAGGTGCCAAAAATGTAAAGTGGAGAAAGGATAGCCTCTTCAATAAATGGTGCTGGGAAAACTGGAAATCCATATGCAACAAAATGAAATTAAACCTGTATCTCTCACCATGCACAAAACTCAATTCAAAGTGGATCAAGGACTTAGGAATTAGACCAGAGACAATACACCTAATAGAAGAAAAAGTAAGCTATAATTTCCAACATGTCAGATTAGGCTTCAAGTTCATTAATAAGAATCTGGTAGTGCAAGAATTAATACCAAGAATTAATGAATGGGATAGATTTAAGCTAAAAATCTTCTTCTGAGTTGTAGCATCTTTTTGCTTTGCCAGTTACATACAATCTTCCCCATAAGACCCACTCTGTCATGCATTTGCCTCTCCTAACCGTCAAATAGGTTGGCTGGCTTACATTGGCAGACATTTCTTAGGAATTGTGCATGAAAGAATCTAGATGTGAGCTTTGGTTTTGACACACAAAGGAATGAATCTAGTGGGACATACTTTCTAAATGGTACTTTGTGAACCTGGAGTCAAAGTTCTCACTTGTGTTATACAGTGGATAAGAAGTCAGAATTAGCCTCTGCATATTCTGGCCTCATAGCAGCACTTTCTCTTCTGTTTATTGTATACTCCTCATTTAAAAGACATTTCCAGATTTGGGGGATTTAAAGAAAATTACCTCAGTGCTACTGGACAGGCCTCTGCATTCTTCTGGGAAAGAGTGGGGAGAAGTATATCCTTGAACATGATTCTCACCTCCAGTCCTCATCTAATTCCTAAACCCTGGGACGAGGAGAAAAAGCTGAGTTTGCTTTCATTCAAGAGGACTATGTCCAGAAATTCAGGGAGACAGTGTCTGCCTCTTAGAGAAATAGAATGACACAGACATCCCATCCTAAGTACAATGGTGGAATCTGAACTGGCAAAGAGTGCTTGGGATGCTAGATCTATTGTGACAGAGGCCAGGAGACAGAATTGCAGCAAGAGAATGAATAAATAGCTTTGACTTAGAGCTACAGAACCCAAGGAGCACCAGCAATTCAAGTTCTTAACTTCACTTTATCCCTGCCTTTCCTTTTCACAAGGCCACAACTTCACCATCACTGCTCTTGTCCATGCAGAAGACAATTTAACAGATCCCAGAGATGAGGATAATGGGACCAGAAATCTGCAAGTAATTTATTTCCTATTTGTGTTATTCTTATACTTTCTTATTTATAAACTCTTTGTAGCTCTTCCAAATTTTCTCTTTCCCACTTTTTATGACTTTATTCTAAAGGTCATTTTCTCATGCAAATCTTTGAAGTTCTTGGACTTCAATGTCTGTTAAATCTTTCTGCACCAATTTTCTTACTCTTGCCCTGGTTTATGACCTCAGGCTGCACCACTGAAACATGATGATTAAATATGAATGGCCATGCATTGAGCTAGTTTGGGGGTCTCATAAAAACTGTGTTCTTCCCTGATACATGGGACACAAGTATGGCTCTTCTCTAGCCACCTCTGCACAACTGGGTATCCTGCCCTTGCTGGCTCTGAGCAAGCATGGTGGTTCCTTTCCTTTTATATGTCAAGATTACACAATTAGAAACCAATTTTCCCAATAGGAATCTGGTTCCAGGGATCCTGTTCTGACTTAAAATGTGGGTTCAAGGCAGCAAGAAGGATGGGAAGAGGAAATGTGACTATGGTGACAATGGGAGAGAGAGCAGAAGTCAAATAAGTGCACATATTCTCTACTGCTCCCCTAACTTTCCATGTTGCACTTTATGCCATCCATCAGAAGCAAGGAGAGTACTGAAGTGGCCTCTATTGCATGTGGCCACGACCATGCAAGGGGAGGTACAATTATGATTAAAATCAGTGCAGGATCACAGGTGCTGCTCCTCAGGGGGCCCAGATGTGTGCTACTCAGCCTTTACACCCAAGTGTCCTTGAGAACCCTTTCCATTGCCTCAAGTTCACTCTCTAGGGGAAATGCCTCAGAAGGTTCTGAAGGTGAACATCCATGGGAATTTGCTCCTAGAGAACATTCATAGACACTCTCTGTTCACAGAAAACACCCTCCGCTGAGGGAAGCATACCAGCCTCAGTGCTCTCTGCCCAGATCCTACAGGAGATCACAGCCCAAAGTCACCTTGCATAACCTGAGGAATATTGTTCCTGGCCACACCTTGTGGCCAGCAACTCCTCCCAAGTGTCCCCTCACCTGGTTCTGTGTTACAGATTGCTATAGGGACACCTGGGAGGACAGCAATCTTTGGTTCTGGGACTCAGAAGAGGTGAAGCTTGCAGTATAGAGAAGCTGGAATCAGCCACCAGGACGTGGCACAGGAGCTGCCTTGCTGGTTTTCCTCTCTCACAGGGATAATAATCTGTATTATGTAGAACTGTACAGATTTATGTTTACTTTGTTAAATAAGTTGAATAATAGTATTTAATGTTAGATTTTTATATTAAATAACAATTACTTGGCAAGAGTTGCTTTTTAAAGCCATTCTATAAAATAAAACACACATCACAGGAAAACACACTAAACAGAGGTAGATTTCCTTGAGGTAGATCTTAATAAATTACTAAGCATTTACCTTAGTGGCCCCCCATCACCACCACTCCTCTTCTCCTGTACCCTCATTTTCCTGTTTTTTTTTTTAATTAATTCGGCATTATAACATTTATTAAAATAATGCTATGGGTTAATGAAAACAGCAAAGAATCAAATACATATAATGCAAGCTATGTAGAATCCCAATGAAAACCCAAGTGTCTAATTAATGTATTCATTTATCAGCTAACTAACTAAAAGCCCAAGAAAGTCAAGACACCCAATACAATAGCATACTGTAAAACAATAGGCAATTTTCCATTATCAAATTGTTGATTTTGCAGATTGTATCCTTTTCTCAATCAAGAAAAAATATTTTAAGTGTTATATTGCATACATATGATACAAATAGAAAAATACATTATAAACTTGTAACCATGACTATAAACACAGGTTTCACATAGGAAATAGTTATGGTACATATAGAGCATGTAAACTACTAAGATAATAAATACTAGACAAAAGACACAAGTCAGCTCTGTGGTAACACACCAGTGACACATCCATTTGTCCATGCTAAAAATTGCATAATACTGTCAAAAACTGTCTTAAAAACTATATATTTAAAAAGAAATAAATTCAATAAACAATGATAATACTGAGAAGCAAGGCATTCAAATATCAAAATCATACTTCTTTTCAGTTGATCCAATATTTTGTCAACTAAATTTCCCAAAGTTTGTTTAGAGCCAACATTACTCATTAATATCACACATCTATTATTTCACATATTTACTTTCTTCCCCATAAAAGCCCTTTGATATACATCTAAAATGTCCAGGTTTAACATAACTAAGATGAAGCTGGGGATCCAAGATGGCGGATTAGAGGAAGCCGCACTTCAGGGCAGCTCTGTGGAAAGAATCCAACAAAGCAGATAAATTGCCTTTCATCATGTATATATAGGCTGAAAATACCGATCTCCTGGATGGTTTGATTACCACTACCAGAGAGAGAAAGAGACAAGCTGTCTGCAGTAGCTGGAGCCGCGAGGCTCCTGCAAAACCGCCTGGGTGGTGCACAGGCCGTGCGAAACAAAGTCAGTGTGGGGAGACCGCGCTACTACTGCAACCCCAGCCAAACTCACGGCACACCAGCATGAAACCGGCGATAAAAACCAGCGATAACAGCCGGCGGGATTGGTGCTGGGGAACCACGGGAGACTGCGGGTCGACAACATCAGTTCAAATCCACACTCCGCAGGACGCGACCCTAAGCAGTAGGGCCCCGGACAGAGCGGCGCAGAGATCAGCGATCAGCAAGCAGGGGCAGAGTGGAGCGGGCCACAGTCCGAAGCAGCGCTGTCTGCACCACAGTCACAGGTGTGGCTTCCCGGTGCCACTTCGGCAGGGAGACATCCACCCAACAGCTTTGAAATCGATCAGCGAGGATACGGGAGTCTGCGGAGCTGCTGTTGACTGGAAGGAGAGCACCGCCATCTTTGAAAGCTGCAGTGGCTGACCCAGACAAAGGGGAGGAGACGGAGAGCGACGGCTGCAGCCATCCAGGGACCCTCCAGCTCTCTGAAGACAACGTACGATTGGGTGAGGCTCAGGTGGTCAGCAGGGGAAGGCGTTTCTGAGGCTAGCGCAGAGGCCACAAGAAGCTGCAACTGTGGGTGGGCTTGGGGAGGGGGTGCCTTCTGGAGGGTCCCCTTCCCGGTGCCATTCATCTGCTGACACACACAAACCCCCTGGGCCACTCCTTCCCTAAACCATACAGCCACTGGCCTAAGATGCAGCCTTGATTTCACTAACAGGATCACAGACTGTCTAGATGTGATCCAATAACAATTGGTTTGAACTGGAAAGGAAAAAAAAAGAGGGGGGCTTCCCAGGGCCCTTTTGTCTGAGACTTGGAGTTTGACTTATTTTTTTTTCCTTTTCTTTTAGTTGGTTTGCTTGTTTTGTTGGATTGCAGGGAGGTTTTTTTTTTGTTCATTTGTTTGTTTATTTTTCTTTTTCTTTTTTTGGCTTTGTTTTGTTCTGCTTTTTTTTTTCCTTCCGCATTGATTGTTAGTGTGTTTGTTTGCTTCCGCTCCTTTTTTCTTTCCTTCTTTTCTTCCTTCTCACTCTTGTATCTTTTCTTCCTCCTTCATCTTTCATGTTTACATACTGCCAGTGCATACTAAACAGAGGCAATAACAAGTTATACGCAGAACTTGGGATTTCTAGAACCGGCGCAATTGAACTGGGTAGCAAAGTGGTGTTATATATAGTTTATTCTCTCTTTCCTTGATTCTCTCTCTCCTCTCTCTTACACCAATTCCTACTCTTTTATCATTTTTTTCTTTTCCAACTTACTTTATATATAAATTGGTCTTACCACCTAATTGTCAACTCCATTCTCTTTCTTCCATCGTCTACTGATACTAAACCACTTCCACTAAACCACTTCAATAGATTTCTCTTTTCATACTTTCCAAGAAAGAACAATTCAAGACACTTCCTTCTTCCTAAACATAACACCTCTGTATCCAATACTTGAAGCTATAAAACCCTATCAGAAGTGTACAGAGTAAATTGGAAATAATATCTGGGTTAACTAAATCTGTACATTGTGATCAAACTTGGATTTTCTGAATAGAAAGTGTTAGGTTTTAAAAGTGTAAAGGAATTATAAGGTGATCTGATAGCATTGTACTACAGGAACAACATAAGGCTTTAAGGTAAAATCGAAATAGTCAAGGTCCCACAGTGCAGGAAGAATAGACACACAAGCAACATGAAAAAACAAGGAAAGAAAATGACACAAATAAATCAAGATACCTCATCAGTAGATGTCATGGCAAGCACAGTTGGTCAAATGCCAGAGATGGAATTTAGAAATTACATATGCCAAATGTTTATGGAACTTAAGAATGAACTAAAAAATGAGATGAGGGAGTAGGTACAGGAGGCAAAAGATCATTTTGACAAAGAACTCCAAAAACAAATACAGGAAGTAAAAGATTACTTCAATAGGGAAATAGAGGCTCTAAAGAGAATCCAAACAGAAATTCCAGAAATGAAAGAAGCAATAAACCAAAATAAAAGCTCAATTGAAAACATCTCCAACAGAATAGACCACTTGGAAGAAAGAACCTCAGACAATGAAGACAAAATATATGTCCTAGAGAAGAATTTAGACCATACAGCAAAACTTGTTAGAAATCAAGAACATAACATCCAAGAATTATGGGACAGCATAAAAAGACCAAACTTAAGAGTGATCGGCGTTGAGGAAGGGGCAGAGTTTCAAGCCAAAGGAATGAGTAATCTATTTAATGAAATAATTACAGAAAATTTTCCAAACTTGAGGAATGAATGGGAAAACCAAGTTCAAGAGGCATACCGAACACCAAACAAACAAAATCTCAACAGATCCACACCAAGACACATTATAATGAAAATGCCTAATACACTGAGCAAGGAGAGAATACTAAAAGCCACAGGAGAAAGGAAGCAAATTACATATAGGGGGAAACCAATCAGACTATGTTCAGATTTTTCAACCCAGACCTTAAAAGCAAGAAGATCCTGGAATAGCATATTTCAATCTCTGAAAGAAAAGGAATGTCAACCAAGAATCTCATATCCAGCAAAAGTAAGCTTTAGATTCAAAGATGAAATAAAAACCTTCCACGACAAACAAAAGTTAAAAGATTTCACAACTCGAAAGCCAGCACTTCAGAGCATCCTGGGCAACATTTTTCATGAAGAAGAAGAGAAAGATGATAACGAAAATCACCAAAGGGAGATATTAATCTAAAGGAAATACCAACCAGAAGAGAAACCAAATCAAGCTAAAGACCATAATTCAAATAAAAATGGATGGGAATAAAAATCACATCTCAATAATAACCCTGAATGTTAATGGCCTAAACTTGCCAATCAAAAGACACAGATTATCAGAATGGATTAAAAGAAATGACCCAACAATTTGCTGTCTCCAAGAAACACACCTCATAGAAAAAGACATCAACAGACTGAAAGTGAAAGGCTGGGAAAAGTCTTATCACTCACATGGCCGGCGGAAGCAAGCAGGGGTTTCCATTCTCATATCAAAAAAGGTAGACTTCAAACCAAAACTAATCAAGAGGGACAAAGATGGATATTTCTTATTACTTAAGGGAACCATCCATCAACAGGATATAACAATCATAAATCTGTATGCCCCAAATAATGGAGCACCTACATTCATCAAACAAACGCTTCTTAAGTTCAAGAGTAAAATAGACCACAACACAGTTATTCTAGGGGACTTCAACACACCTCTCTCACCAATGCATAGATCATCCAAACAAAAGCTAAACAAAGAAACTTTAAGCCTCCTCAAAACAATTAACAATTTAGACCTAACAGACATATATAGAATATTTCATCCCTCAATAAACGAATACACATTTTTCTCAGCACATGGATCCTTCTCCAAAATAGACCATATATTTATGTCACAAGGCAACTCTCAGCAAATATAAAAAAAAAATAGAGATACTACCCTGCATGCTATCGGACCATAAAGGGATGAAATTGAAAATCAATGACAAAACAAGGAATAAGAAAAACTACTCCATCAACTGGAAGCTAAACAACATGCTACTGAATGAATAAGGGGTTGAAGAAGACTTCAAAGAGGAGATCAAAAAATTCCTAGAGGTAAATGAGAACACAGATACATCATATAGAAATCTCTGGGACACTATGAAGGCAGTAGTAAGAGGAAAATTCATTGCACTGAGTTCATTCCTTAAGAGGAAAAAAAAAACAACAAATAAATGACTTAACATCACACCACAAAGCATTAGAAAAAGAAGAACAGACCAACACCAAGAGCAGTAGAAGACAGGAAATAATTAAAATCAGAGAAGAAATTAATGAAATTGAGACTAAGGAAACCATTCAAAGAATTGACAAGACTAAAAGTTGGTTCTTTGAAAAAATAAACAAAATTGACAGACCCTTAGCGATGCTAATGAAAAGAAGAAGAGAAAAAACTCAAATTACTAACATTCGTGATGAAAAAGGGAATATCACAACAAACACCTCAGATATACAGAATTAGAAATTACTTTGAAAACTTGTACTCTAATAAAATAGAAAATACTGAATGCATTGATAGATTTCTAGAGTCATATGATTTGCCTAAACTGGATGTGGAGGCTATACACAATTTAAACAGATCAATTACAAGTGAAGAAATAGAAGATGTCATCAAAAAGCTACCAACAAGGAAAAGTCCAGGACCTGATGGGTTTACAGCCGAGTTCTATAAGACTTTCAAAGAAGAACTAATACCAATGCTCTTCAAACTATTTCAAGAAATAGAAAAAGAGGGAGCTCTTCCAGACTCTTTCTATGAGGCCAATATCACATTAATTCCAAAGCCAGGCAAAGACACATCCAAAAAAGAAAACTTCAGGCCATATCTTTAATGAACATAGATGCAAAAATCCTCAACAAAATCCTGGCAAATCGGATACAAAAACATATCAAAAAGATAGTGCACCACGATCAAGTGGGGTTTATCCCAGGGATGCAAGGCTGGTTCAACATTTGGAAATCAATAAACATAATACATCACATCAATAGACTTAAAGACAAAAATCATATGATCATCTCAATTGACGCAGAAAAAGCATTTGACAAAATACAACACCGCTTTATGTTCAAAACACTGGAAAAACTAGGAATATCAGGAACATATCTTAACATTATAAAAGCTATTTATGCAAGGCCCCGAGCTAACATTATCTTAAATGGAGAAAAATTGAAAGCATTCCCTCTAAAAACTGGAACAAGACAGGGATGCCCCCTCTCACCACTTGTCATTTAACATAGTACTGGAAACTCTGGCCAGAGCAATTAGACAGACAAAAGAAATTAAAGGGATCAAGATAGGAAAAGAAGAGCTCAAATTAGCACTATTTGCTGATGACATGATAATCTACCTAGAAGACCCAAAAAACTCTACCAGAAAACTTTTACAACTAGTAAACGAATTTGGCAAAGTTGCAGGATACAAAATCAATACACATAAGTCAAAGGCATTTGTGTACATCAGTGACAAAGACTCTGAAAGGGAAATGATGAAAAATACCCCATTTGCAATAGCATCAAAAAATAAAATAAAATACCTGGGAATCAACCTAACGAAAGAGGTGAAAGACCTCTATAACGAAAATTATAGAACACTAAAGAAAGAAATTATAGATAAACTCAGAAGATGGAAAGACCTACCTTGCTCTTGGATAGGTAGAATTAATATTGTCAAAATGTCCATATTACCAAAAGCATTATACAGATTTAATGCAATTCCAATCAAAATCCCAATGTCATTCTAAAAAGAAATAGAAATAGCAGTCATGAAATTCATCTGGAAAAATAAGAGACCCAGAATAGCCAAAGCAATCCTGAGCAAGAAAAGTGAAGCAGGGGACATCACCATACTGGACTTTAAATTATACTATAGAGCAATAGTAACAAAAACAGCATGGTATTGGCACCAAAACAGACTGGTGGACCAATGGTACAGAATTGAGGATACAGAGACTAATACATATAATTACAGCTATCTTATATTAGACAAAGGTGCCAAAAATGTACAGTGGAGAAAGGATAGCCTCTTCAACAAATGGTGCTGGGAAAAATGGAAATCCATATGCAACAAAATGAAATTAAACCTTTATCTCTCACCATGCACAAAACTCAATTCAAAGTGGATCAAGGACCTAGGAATTAGACCAGAGACAATACACCTAATAGAAGAAAAAGTAAGCTCCAATTTCCAACATGTTGGATTAGGCCCCAAGTTCCTTAATAAGAATCCTGTAGCGCAAGAATTACTACCAAGAATTAATGAATGGGATAGATTTGAACTAAAAAGCTTCTTTTCAGCAAAAGAAACAATCAGTGAGGTGAATAGAGAGCCAACTAATTGGGAACAAATTTTTAATACATGCACATCAGATAGAGCACTAATCTCTAGAATATATAAAGAACTCAACAAACTTTACACTGAAAAAACAAATAACCCAATCAATAAATGGGCTAAGGAATTGAGAAGACACCTCTCAGAAGAAGATACACATTTAATCAACAAATACATGAAAAAATGCTCAACATCGCTGGCAATTAGAGAAATGCAAATCAAAACTACTCTAAGATTTCACTTCACTCCAGTCAGAATGGCAGCTATCAAGAACACAAGCAACAATAAATGTTGGAGAGGATGTGGGGAAAAAGGCACACTCATACATTGCTGGTGGGACTGCAAAATGGTGCAACCATTAGGAAAAGCAGTATGGAAATTTCTTGGAAAACTGGGAATGGAACCATCCTATGACCCAGCCATCCCACTCCTGGGTCTATTCCCAAAGGACTTAAAAAACAGTATATTACAGTGACACAGCTACCTCAATGTTTATAGCAGCACAATTCATAATAGCTAGATCGTGGAACCAACCTAAATGTGCCACAGTAGATGAGTGGATAAAGAAAATGTGGTATATACGCACAATGGAATTTTACTCAGCAATAAAAGAAAACAAATTAATGGCATTTGCAGGTAAATGGATGAAGTTGGAAGACATAATGCTAAGTGAAGTTAGTCAGTCTCAAAAATCCAAGTACCAAATGTTCTCTCTTATATAAGGAGGCTATTTCAAAGTATTGTTGGATGGGGGTACATAGGAGGATTAGAGGAACACTAGAATGGTCAAGGGAAGGGAGGGTAAGGGAGGGAGCAAGAGGGGAGGGAGGGGGAGAAAAAAAAAAGGTGGTTGAATGAGACGGATATCATTTTCCTTAATGCATGACTGAAGACCTGAATTGTTCGAATATACTTTGTATACAAACAGTTGTATGTAAAAAGATACTAAATATATGCACTATGAGTTGTACATATTAAAAATTATAAAAATAAAATAAAAAAAAGATGAAGCTGTATCAGATACTGGTATCATTTTAAACTATCACCTCACATTTTTGAGTGTCACAGATTTATTCAAACAGCCAAACAAATAAAAATAATAATGCACACCATATATTGTAAATAAAGTAAAACAATGACATGTGGAACAGAAAGAACAGTCATACATTAATCCAAAACTAGCTGAATAAAAAATGAATGTCTATTGCATAGGTCATAAACTAAAAAATGGTTCCAAGTGAGAACTTGATAGAGAGGTCACCGTGAATGTGCCAACTGAACTTCTGCTGACATTGATTGTGAAGCTGAGAAAGCATGGAAGAGGGAAGAATAGATAAACTGAGATTTGTCACTTGAGATTTGCCATTTCTGGTAGTGAGCAGATAATGATTTACTCAAGTGTTTAGATATAGGCTTTATATGCAAATTGTTTCAACTATAAAACTGTATACTTCATGAGAAATTGGAAGCTTAAATCAAAACAAGGTTCAGCATTCATATGCCAGTGATGCTCCTTTATCACATTCTTTTAAAGTTATAAAAGGTGGCAAAAAGGGCATGTGTGGGAAGATGGAGGGAGATTGCTAAAGCTAGCACAGATGGACTATGCAAGTTATCTGGTATGCTATAACAAGTTTGTTTAAATCTGGGTCATTTAAAAACACTGCTATCAAGAATGAAAATCACAAAAATTAATATTTGAGAAAAAATTTGATTGGTATATTATTACCGCCAGTATGAAAAAAATTCAACACATCCCCCTTCTCCTGAGAGAATAAAGCTCTAATTTTGTCTGTCAACTGGTATTCAGATCACACATAACTTTTATCTCAAAACTCTTTGGATTGACATTGAAGATGTAACAAAAAAAGAGTACTCAATTGCAATGTTTTAAAACTTACTAGTCAGATATTGGGAAAGTTATCAATTTTTTAGCAGTATCATATTTGGCAAATTTGATTCAAGGTAATGTGTCACAAATCATACAATTTGAGCCCTCAACTCATTTGTCTCCCTCACATTTTCTTTCACATATGAGGTAACTGAGTGGCATGCATTAACTTTTATTCTGAGGGAGGAGCTTGATCTTGCAAGACACTTGACCACATGACCATCAAGGAAAATAAGGCACTTTCTTTCTTTAGACTTATTCCAGTACTTAAAAAAATTTAAAAAAATGAAAATGCTCTTTTGGTCTTTTCATTTAATGAAATAAAGGATTTCTTTGTTTCTTTCCTTGTATAACACTTGAAAGCATAAAATCCTACATTTCCAAAAAATTATATATTTTATTCTGCACCAACACCCTTGTATAGTAAAAGTATCTACTATATGTTCATATGTTTCAATGCACTCCAGTTTTATCTATAATTTCATTACATGAACACAGCAAATATGCAAGCACAGCTTTTACATCCTTAATGATCCTTTTCTATAAGGGAGGTTTAAAAAAATACTTGAACAGTTTGCCCAGTAATGTAACACACAATGCATATACCTTGTTCTCAAAAAAATTTAAGGAGGTGTAAAATAAAATTTCTGTAATTTTAACTTAGCTATCCATGTTTTTTAAAAGTGTTGCAGTTTTGTTTTGAAGGGGCACTAAAATGACTGAACCACATATCAAATTTTAAATATGTTTTGAACCACTTCACCAATGACTTACCTGACTGAAGAAGGTCCATGCATGATACATCATCACATAGTTCATTCAGACAGCTTGACTTCCCCATGAGAAAAAAAGGTTCCTAGAAGTCTCTCACAGTAACTGCCTCTGTCACTGATTAGTTAGTGGCCATCTCTCTCCTTGAGGAGGCATTCTCACCTTTGCTTGGGGTGGCACATTGAAAGATATCAGTGCTGTAGGATGAATCGGGCCTTGTTGATTTACTTCTATTCTGTGCAGTTACCCAGAGGAAACAAAAGCTGACAATAATTTTTGTCTTTTCTTGATTAGATGATAAGACAAACACACAAGTGCCTCAGCTCACAACACTGATCACAGGCAAACAAAGGCAATTACCAGTTAACTGATCAGCAGGCAGGCATGGTCAGGTCATCACTGGGTGAAGAGTTCAGATGTCAGAAGTTCATAGGTTAGTTGACAGTAGCAACTTGCTCTGTGGTTACATCATGTCTTGAAACTTTAGTAGCCACCACACCTGATACACCACTGGGCTCAATAGGTAATCAAGGATTGATGGTAGTGGGTGCCAACCGTGTAAGGGTATTTGTAAGGTGTGTAGATTGAAGCCAGCCTCAGGCCCTGAGGGGACTATTATAGCAGTCAGGTGAGGAGTTCCTTTTGGCATAGCAGAGGTTTGTATTTGTCTGATCAAAGGCATTATGGTAGGGTCAGCTGGGTAGAAGTACTCAGGGCAGCTGGTGGGAGGACAGGCACAGTCCCAGTTATGATCCTTGGAGCAGCCTGGGCTGTTGCCATGAGAGAAAAGGCAAGGGCTGGTGATTTAATGTTGTCATCTCTGCAGGTGTCATTCAGAATCAGGAGCTCCATCAGCTGCATCTTCTTCAGGCTGTTTTCTCCTTCTGCTGCAGGTACTAGTCGTTTCTTCATTTCTTCAACTGCCCTCTTCAGTTTTATTCTGCTCTGTTCTGAGCATCTTCCACAGTGATTAATACATTCATTTACATGATCCCAATTGTGTTTGTATCTATTTTGCTCCTTCGAGTCCTTTTTCTCATTGAGCTTTTGCCTCCAACCATTATTTTACATCCAGTTTCTGCTTCAAACTGTTTACTTTTAAGTCCTCTGCGTCCAAAGATTCTCCCAACAAAATTAAAATCTGGGCATTCTTTTACAGGTACATAAAATTTTTCTTGTAATTGAACAATACGTCCCACAGCATCAGGTAATGCTGCACTCCTTTTCTCTGTATTGCCATTCAACATGTCATTGCACATGTCTTTCTGTACTCTGATAATTTCTTCCTCCAGCAGCCACTGGTGGTGGTTGAAAATCCCACAGAATTTGGGCAGGCTGCTCAAGAGCTTCTTGTTGTTCATCAGCTGCATCGGGTAATCTGGGGTAGATATCAGCTTTTCCTAGGTTTCCTTTTCCCGGACCATATTCCAGGATCCGTGGCTCACTTCTGCCCGCTGTCCCAGCCCCGGCGACAGAGAGGAGGAATCGGGTTAGGGGACGAACCCTGGCCACCCGCCGCTGAAAACTGGGCATCCGGCTCTGCAGGAGTTCCAGCACAGGGCACAATCCAAATCCGCAGCAGCCGGCTCCGCTCTCCGGCCAGCCATTCTCACTTTCTCTGTGCTCTGTCCACCCGAGGCCACCTGGGCGGAGCTCCCTTGCGAAGCCTGGCACGGAGGCAAGCCACTGCTGGTGCTGTAGGACCGGGCTGCCTCTGCTGATGTAGCGCCACCAAGCCCTACAGCTGGCGCGCGACTAGGGCTCTCTGCTCTCCATTTTCTCTTAATTGAACACAGTCACTTCTAATATCGCACTCACAATCTGTCATGTGAAAGACACTATAGGGATTTTTGTTGACTGAATTCAATAATGGGAGCAATATTACTGGGTGTCTTCCATGACTCCTTGGATGTCTGGGCATTTATTCTTATAAAGAAGCTTGGATGTTATCAAATCCATGGCTCCCTACAGCTCTCCTTGAGGCTCCTCAGTATCTTGCTCTATTTCCCTCAGGTGAAGAAGGTTTCTAAGAGGGTGAGGAGATTCTACTTTACATTTATTCCTACATCATTTGCTCCTTCATTCTATATGCAACAAAGGATTTTCCTTCTTTGAAGACCAGATTTCGATAGGATATCACTTACTATTCATCCTTTCCAGTCAGTACTCAGAATTCTGTTGAAAATCCCAGCGCAAAGCATTGTTTTATTTCCAGAAAAAAAAAATTAATTTAAGTTAGTGTTTAATATTTGCTTTGAATCTTTGCTTAGGTTTTTCTCATTCTAGCATCTGTCAGATCTGTGGTTATCTTTGGCTTTTGGCATTTCTCTCAGATCTCTCATAGTCTCTTGCTTAATTTCTTTGAAATATTTCCTTATCTTGAACCTTCTGTTTCTTGTCAGGCCCAAGCCTTCACTGTTGCTTCTGCTTTACCTCTCATTACGGAAGTAATCTTCCAATGTCTGCTTATTCTCTCCTGATTTCTGTCCATCCACTTCAGAGTTTCTCTCATTCTGATCATTAATCCTCTTTCATTTTTTTTTGTTTGTTTCTGTTTTTGATGTTATTTAATATACATGGCAGTAAGGTGTATTTTGACATATTATACATATATGGCGTGCAACCCATTACAATTTTGATGCCATTCTTGAGGTTGAACATGATGTGGAGCTACACTGGTCCTGCATTCATGTATGAGCATAGGCAAGTTATGTCTCTTTCATCATACTGTCTTTCCTAGTCCCAGCCCACCTTTCTTCCCTTCATTCCCTTTGTCTAATCCAATGAACCTCTATACTTATCTTTCCTGATAACCTTTCCTTCAGTTTTGGAAAAGTACCTTACCCAGTCAATCATTCCAACTAAGATTGAGAACTTCTGGGTTTTGCAGTGGCAGTAATCAGTTCTTCTTTGTTTCCCCGCAGTACCTTTTTAGGGAACTGGAATTCATATATTTCTGTTGTTTATTTTGATATGAAATTAGTTTTGGGAATTTTTATGAGATGAGGATTCAGCAATTTTTTTCCAGCTTACCAGAGTTTCCCTCTGAAATTTCTATGCAGTGCTGATGACTTTGCCAGCTCTGGACTCATTCTTTAATGAGTCTTCTCTCTCATCACCCCCTTTGTAGTCTAAGGACTTCTTGATTGTGATTCTTTGCCTAATTATTGTTCCTCCGTTTATGGTCTTTCTTAGGAGACACCGCAACCACATTACCAAAACCTGTAGTCATTCCCTTTAAGTAGGTGTCCATTTTATAAACCTTTTAGATAATTCAGTTATTGACCATTACATATCTAGACAGTGATTTCCTTTCTATTTTTTTTTCTTTTCTTTCTCTTCATTGTTCAGTTTTTCACTCTTAAAAATTGACTTTCAGTTTCTTCTGGGTTATTTAAGTTACAAAATTTCTTTGTCTTGAATATGTACCTTTGAATCACTTAATTTTGGGGGGGGGGGCTGTGTTCCAATAAAATTTTACTTATGGACATTAAAATTTAAATTTCATGCAGTATTTGTTACTTAAAAGTATTCTCCTGATTTCTCTTATCCATGTGAAAGTTTACAAACCTTTCTTACTTAGTTCATGAGAAGTACACAAACAGGAAGCTGGATCAAGTTTGTCAAACACCCTGAGCCTCATAAGGATGGATGGTATGTGTTCAAGTTTAAGGCTGCTGAGGTGAATGAGCAGTGGGGTAGATGTGAATCAGGCTCCCATCTTCCATTAGGACAATTACAATGAATATATATAAATGTGATATCTCAGCCAACAAACCCCTAACTGTACACTAATCTATGTTGACAGCAGGTGATACCTAATGTTAGAAATACATCTACCCCACATGTACATTGTAAAATGATAAAACCATGTTGATTAACGTGTTTTCGTCTCATATTTATCATTTTTTGTGGTGAGAACATTTGAAAATATCTTTTGCTGAGCATGGTGGTAAATGCCTGTAATCCCACCTACTCAGGAGAATGAAGGGGGAGGGTGGCAAGTTTGAGGCCAGCTCAAGAAACTTACCAAGACTCTTTTCACTGTCCTTTACCAAATCAAATCCTCACTTTCTTCCCTTTAATCCTAGATTCAAACATCAATCCTGATTGTTAACTTACAAACTCAGTGTTTGGTTTTTATAAAGTGTAAGGTGTCTTTAACTCAGGGAACCTGGAAAAGTAATGTGGGTTAGAGAGGATGATAAAGTTAGGGCCAAAGTACCTCCTGGGATTTTCCCAGTGCTTATGCACCTGAAGTAAATAAAGTTGTATACCCTTTTCAGGGTTTCAGAGTCCTCAGTCCACAGACAGCCAACTCCACTGCTCTGTGCCTGAGATGGGGCAGAACATCATGATGGAAGGGTGTGGAGAAGTAAAGCAACTCAGGATATGACAGGAAGCAGAGATAGAGTCATTTTATTTTTGAGTTAAGATTTTTCTCTTTACAAATGCATCTGTTCTCAGAGAGATTTGTTAAATTGTGGAGTTGTATTTTTTTAGTTATGTGTGATTAGAATTTATTTTGAATCCTTTAGATTTTGAGACTTTCATGTGCTGGGTCATGTCCACTTTGGCCCTCAGCTCTGCACAAATGCATTTTGCTGTTTTAAGCATAGACAGAAGGCTCAACTTGATGATTTATCTATATCACAGCATCCCCAAGAATTGTCCAGGTAATTCTGAGTGGGAATTCTGTTGAAAATCCCAGCGCAAAGCATTGTTTTATTTCCAGAAAAAAAAAAATTAATTTAAGTTAGTGTTTAATATTTGCTTTGAATCTTTGCTTAGGTTTTTCTCATTCTAGCATCTGTCAGATCTGTGGTTATCTTTGGCTTTTGGCATTTCTCTCAGATCTCTCATAGTCTCTTGCTTAATTTCTTTGAAATATTTCCTTATCTTGAACCTTCTGTTTCTTGTCAGGCCCAAGCCTTCACTGTTGCTTCTGCTTTACCTCTCATTACGGAAGTAATCTTCCAATGTCTGCTTATTCTCTCCTGATTTCTGTCCATCCACTTCAGAGTTTCTCTCATTCTGATCATTAATCCTCTTTCATTTTTTTTTGTTTGTTTCTGTTTTTGATGTTATTTAATATACATGGCAGTAAGGTGTATTTTGACATATTATACATATATGGCGTGCAACCCATTACAATTTTGATGCCATTCTTGAGGTTGAACATGATGTGGAGCTACACTGGTCCTGCATTCATGTATGAGCATAGGCAAGTTATGTCTCTTTCATCATACTGTCTTTCCTAGTCCCAGCCCACCTTTCTTCCCTTCATTCCCTTTGTCTAATCCAATGAACCTCTATACTTATCTTTCCTGATAACCTTTCCTTCAGTTTTGGAAAAGTACCTTACCCAGTCAATCATTCCAACTAAGATTGAGAACTTCTGGGTTTTGCAGTGGCAGTAATCAGTTCTTCTTTGTTTCCCCGCAGTACCTTTTTAGGGAACTGGAATTCATATATTTCTGTTGTTTATTTTGATATGAAATTAGTTTTGGGAATTTTTATGAGATGAGGATTCAGCAATTTTTTTCCAGCTTACCAGAGTTTCCCTCTGAAATTTCTATGCAGTGCTGATGACTTTGCCAGCTCTGGACTCATTCTTTAATGAGTCTTCTCTCTCATCACCCCCTTTGTAGTCTAAGGACTTCTTGATTGTGATTCTTTGCCTAATTATTGTTCCTCCATTTATGGTCTTTCTTAGGAGACACCGCAACCACATTACCAAAACCTGTAGTCATTCCCTTTAAGTAGGTGTCCATTTTATAAACCTTTTAGATAATTCAGTTATTGACCATTACATATCTAGACAGTGATTTCCTTTCTATTTTTTTTTCTTTTCTTTCTCTTCATTGTTCAGTTTTTCACTCTTAAAAATTGACTTTCAGTTTCTTCTGGGTTATTTCAGTTACAAAATTTCTTTGTCTTGAATATGTACCTTTGAATCACTTAATTTTGGGGGGGGGGCTGTGTTCCAATAAAATTTTATTTATGGACATTAAAATTTAAATTTCATGCAGTATTTGTTACTTAAAAGTATTCTCCTGATTTCTCTTATCCATGTGAAAGTTTACAAAACTTTCTTACTTAGTTCATGAGAAGTACACAAACAGGAGGCTGGATCAAGTTTGTCAAACACCCTGAGCCTCATAAGGATGGATGGTATGTGTTCAAGTTTAAGGCTGCTGAGGTGAATGAGCAGTGGGGTAGATGTGAATCAGGCTCCCATCTTCCATTAGGACAATTACAATGAATATATATAAATGTGATATCTCAGCCAACAAACCCCTAACTGTTCACTAATCTATGTTGACAGCAGGTGATACCTAATGTTAGAAATACATCTACCCCACATGTACATTGTAAAATGATAAAACCATGTTGATTAACGTGTTTTCGTCTCATATTTATCATTTTTTGTGGTGAGAACATTTGAAAATATCTTTTGCTGAGCATGGTGGTAAATGCCTGTAATCCCACCTACTCAGGAGAATGAAGGGGGAGGGTGGCAAGTTTGAGGCCAGCTCAAGAAACTTACCAAGACTCTTTTCACTGTCCTTTACCAAATCAAATCCTCACTTTCTTCCCTTTAATCCTAGATTCAAACATCAATCCTGATTGTTAACTTACAAACTCAGTGTTTGGTTTTTATAAAGTGTAAGGTGTCTTTAACTCAGGGAACCTGGAAAAGTAATGTGGGTTAGAGAGGATGATAAAGTTAGGGCCAAAGTACCTCCTGGGATTTTCCCAGTGCTTATGCACCTGAAGTAAATAAAGTTGTATACCCTTTTCAGGGTTTCAGAGTCCTCAGTCCACAGACAGCCAACTCCATTGCTCTGTGCCTGAGATGGGGCAGAACATCATGATGGAAGGGTGTGGAGAAGTAAAGCAACTCAGGATATGACAGGAAGCAGAGATAGAGTCATTTTATTTTTGAGTTAAGATTTTTCTCTTTACAAATGCATCTGTTCTCAGAGAGATTTGTTAAATTGTGGAGTTGTATTTTTTTAGTTATGTGTGATTAGAATTTATTTTGAATACTTTAGATTTTGAGACTTTCATGTGCTGGGTCATGTCCACTTTGGCCCTCAGCTCTGCACAAATGCATTTTGCTGTTTTAAGCATAGACAGAAGGCTCAACTTGATGATTTATCTATATCACAGCATCCCCAAGAATTGTCCAGGTAATTCTGAGTGGGAATTCTGTTGAAAATAACCTTTGTAGAGACAAATCACTGTCAAATTTCTTGGTAGATTTTTTAATATATGTGTTTTCATGTATAAACAAGGAAGCCACAATGTTCCCAGAACAGTATTCGATCTTAAAAAAAGATACAAAACCTGTCATTTATAACAGCATTTGTGAACCTAGAAGACATTATGCTAAGTGACATTAGCAAAGAAGGAAATGACCTTCCTTAAATGTGAAATCTAAATCAATTAAACACATAGAAGCAGAGAGTAGAATGATAGTAGCCAGGTGATTGGAATTGGGGAAAATAAAGAGCTGTTGGTTGAAGGTTGCAAAGTTTCATTCATTCAGGATAAGTAACCTCTGGAGAGCTCATCTCCAGCAAGCTTCCTGCAGTAGTAATATTGTATACTGGATATTTTTTGAGAGAGTAGATCTTAAATACCCTCAACATACAGACTCAAGAGAGAAGGTAAGTATTTGAGCTGGTGTATGTGTTAATTACCTCAATTGTGGCAATGGTTTCATAATGTATATATACATCCAAACACCACATTTTACTCCTGAAAGTATGCAATTTTTGTTTGCAAATTTTATCTGAATAAAGTTAAAAATGTAGCAAAAAAAAGCTAGGTTTTTGTTGTTTAGTTTTAGATAATTAAATCATTTTAGAAAAACTATTTCACAAGATTCGTATATCCACAAGACACTAAAAAAAGCAAAAACTGAATGTAAATAGCAGAAAGATGTGTGTATTAGGGAGAGGGGGAACAGAAGAAGAAGAAGGTGAGGGAAAGGGGGAATTTAATTGGAGCAAATTATATTCCATGCTTTTACAATTATATCAGGATAAACCCTGTTGTTATGTATAACTAAAAAGAACAAACTAAATTTAAAAAACATATATGTAAGTATAGTAAAATTTATATTTTGAATTAATTCTTCAGAAATTAATCCTGTTGTCACATCCCAGGAAAATCCTTGCAAGCTCAATTCACAGTTGAAACAACAGAAAGATGCTCTTCCAAATAATAATTATTGAGATTATTTTTTTTCTGCTTCATAGCAATTGTCTATGAAATTCAAGAAAATAAATATTAAAGAAAAGTTAAATCAATGATATGCAGTAAAGTACAAGAAATTTTATGCACATCTGTAGCTTCCAATTTAGGCTTAGTGTCAAATTTTAGAAGAATTACATATAAATACAATACACTTTATAGTTCCCAAACTTCATAATTTTGTACTGTGATTTATACAGCTTCTCTTTATATTTTATATATAATACCTTGCTCATTTAACAAACCCTAAATCTGCATCGCTTCAGAATATGGAAGGAAAAAAAAAATAGAGGTAACAGAACTAACACAATGATCATTTTGAAAAAAAAAAATTGCTTGTGTTTAGAGCTAATTTAAGAAAAAAATGTTAAGGCTTACATACTTTAATATCTTAGACTAAACGTAAGAAATACAAAAGTAAATAAATCCTCCAGTGACACTTCTATTATTGATTGATACCACATTTTCAAGTTTAGAATATATTGACTGAAAGAGCTACAAGAAAAGAGTGATGCAAATTTGTATAGGACATTTAAAATCAGTACTCATGGTATGGAGGAGAAATTAAAACAAATGAAATAAATAACTTCAGAGTTAACTAAAGTGTATCTGTAATTTAGAAATATAGGTAACATTGCTAAATAATGTACCATGATAATAAAAAAAAATATGTAACAAAGCCAATCCACCAGTGTCAATCTGTTTTTGCCTTTGTGAGAAAAAGTTCCTTTGTTTTGATACAAGTTGTAAAAACTACTAGTCAGTATATAAAAGATATTTTTAAAATTATTCAAAACCAGCATGCATATCTTGCTGTTCAATGGATTTTTTTAAAAATATTTATGCTCCTTTTAAGTTTCTTTTTATATTTCTTAAATAATAACTTTGGGTTTTTTTCCCCTTTGCAATTAATTTCAATTTCATTCGTATAGGTAATGAGAATACCTTCCAAATATTTACCTGCCAAATACTGAAGGACACAAAAACATCATAGTTTTATTTTGTATTTAAAAACCTCAGGTTTCAGATTTTCCTGACTTGACAACTCAAATTCGCTCCATGGAATCCTGCATAACAGGAGTATAGATAAAAATGTAGAACACTGTAGGCAGAACACACCCTCAACCACAAAGAAGTTAAATCCAGTAATGATTTCCACCATCTATGAGACAAGGAAGGTCTAAAGATTTACAATTAAGTTTTCTTATCAAACCATGACATTTATGCTACTATCACATTGAAGGAGCCCTAATTAGGAAGGGCTGTTGTAGCTAGCTGGAAGCCATGGGTTCCACCTGATATGTATATGACGCACCTGTAGGCACCCGCAAACCTAAAGGTATATAACCGGGTGAAAGCGGTCCGAGTTAGGAGAACGGAGAATTCAGTCAGCCGGGCAGTCACTCGGTCGGTCAGAAGAATCAGAGCGGCCAGAACGTAGGCAGAGCGGTTACAGAAAAGAAACCAGATAGAAGAAGTAATGACTGGTCAGAGTTAGGCCGAGACTCCTGAGGAAGACAGAAGACAGAAGACAGAAGAAGGAAGAAAGAAGAGAGAAGAAAGAAGCTCTAATCTTTCTCTAAGCTAAGCTCTATCTTTCTATCTTTCTAACTAAGACTCTAAGCTAAGAAGACTTCACATTAAGTTCCTCTAATCCACATTTCCAAAGAAATAACTTAAAGCAATCATAATCATCTGTGAAAAGATTCAATAAGTTCTTTTCTCCAAGGAAAGGTTAAAACATTATTCATCTTTGTTTTCCAAACTATTGAAAACAGAATAAGAAACCCTAAAAGAATAAAAGAAAACACTAAAAGAAAAAGATGAAAGTAGAATGGCTACTACCATTCTACTCTCTGCTTCTATGTGTTTAATTGGTTTAGATTTCATGTCTAAAGAAGATCATTTCCTTCTCTGTTTATTTCACTTAGCATAATATCTTCTAGGTTCACAAATGCTGTTGAAAATGACAGGTTTTGCATTTTTTTTAAGATTGAATACTGTTCTAGGAATAATATGGCTGCTTTGTTTTTTTTAATATTTATTTATTTGCTTTTAGTTGTATACAATGTGTTTTTACGTGGTGCTGACGATCGAACCCCGGCCGCGCATGTGCTAGGCGAATGCTCTACCACTGAGCCACAACCCCAGCCCCAAGCTGCTTTGTTTATACATGCCAACATATAGAAAGAAAAAAGAAAGAAAGAAAGAAAGACTCTCCCAATAAAAATATGGTAGAGGTAGTAATTTATAGAAGCATATATAATGTTTAGGCTCCATATATCAGGGAACAAAACTGGTGTTAAAATGAAATTACATGAATACCTGCAGTTTAAAGACAAACGATGGGTGATAATTTATCCATGAATTTCATACTCAAGATTTTCCACGTTAATACCATACGACAGTTTTTACTAGTATATTATTAACTAAAAAAGTGCTTGCTTTCATAATCCTGTTAATCTTAAAATAAAAGATATTATTGCAAACATCACACTGACAAACTATATTCATTTCTAGTTTGAAATTATACATTTCAAATGTGCATGTTTTTATTTGCTGTTCTTGTAGCACTACTTTTTAAAAGGCTTATTTAGAATGTGTTAATTAGAATGTTGAGATCTCATTCATTTCAAAGTGATCCATGATGCATATGCTTTTGTAAAGTGGTCCATTTAATTTGATGAAAGACTTAATTACTCAATTACATTTTACTGATTAGTGATACAATTAAGGTTAACATTTCATAAAAATGAAATATCTGATTCTACTCTAAATTCAGCTGAACCAGAAAAAAAAATAAAATCAACTAATTTAGATGAGAAATGAATAAATACACATTTTATGTATAGCTTGCTCAGGAAGAAAGTGAACAAAATACCAATTCCCCATTTTGAATGTAACAGGACCCTTAGACTTCCTAAAACAGCATATGAAATACAAACAAAATAATAAAAAGGAGATTATTATGGACTTCAATACTAGCAAGTCACTAATATGGCAGACTTGTGACAGACAGCTTCATGAAGACACTGGGGATTAGGATTTTTCTACTAAAAGACAATTGTATGCTTCAATGAAAAATTGTACATGAATATTATTTTCTCTATTTTTACTTATGTAATACAAATATGCCTGGCATAATGTTGTCTGAGCAAAAAAATAGACATTCTTAAGAGAATAGACACTATTTCTAAATTTTGTTAGGAATAGGGAGGCACCACTGATTTGAGTTGTGTCCTGTCATCACTGATAGTTAATTTTGAGTTGTTTATCTCAGCATTTGTTCTTATTAAACTTTTCTGGGTGATATCACTTAAGACCATTATTGTGGCTTAGGAACCACAAATAAGACAAATTCATGGTGGTATTTCTTCATAGAGAGATCATTCACAGTATATGTTGACAATATGGATTCCTTTTTCCACCTTTACCTGAATCCATATTGCTGAAAAATATTTTTATATATATTTTCATAGCTTTATTCTACAGAAAGTTCATTTGCCAAATTTTCAAAGTGGCACAACAGAGGACCAAAATGTATCCAAATTCCACCTGGCTTGAATATTTTCCATATTGTATCAATATAGTCAATCATATTGTGAGCTGTGCTATGAAGAAACAGGTGGTAATACAGTCCCAAATATTGCATTTTGAATAAATCTAAAACTCTTCTGCTGTCATAGAAAAGTTAGAACCAGAAGGAAGACTATGGGGGTCAATATCAGGGAAAAAGATGGGTCATATCTGATCAGCTGATCTCCCATTATTGATAAATTGATGGATCCAAGGATAAAGTTTATATTTGTTAATTTCAGAACACCTGTTCAGAACAAAGTTGGAAGAAAAGATCATTAAAAAATCTCCATTCATATCCTTGACAAGCATAACCTAGCACAGCAGTTTCCCAGTTCAGTCTTCTTAGTCTATCAATAGTTATCAGAACATTTACTTTAGGAGGAAAAAAATTAAATTTGTTTTTATGATTAGCTGGCAGTAGGCATCTCTTTCTGCTTTCCCAGTTTCACTCCAGTTGCTCACAAACTATTTCAATGTAATTATAATTTAATCCATGTCAAATGTAGATGCTGGCATAATCTTTCCATTCCCCTCATTAGGGGTTCAAATGCAGCCTGAGATCCTAAATGAAAGAAATTTTGGTGGCCTCACTTTACCCAATAGATTAAGGTTCAATAATCATAAAACCACAATATAATTTTAAGCAGTCTTTACTCAGGATAGGACCAGAACTGAGCTGCTATGGAGACTGAACATCCTCTCTTCTAAGAGAGGGAAGAAAGTCCCTCTGCATCGTTGATGGGACATCATGGAGAGGCTCATAATTTCATGAAATAACTAACAAATTTACATAAATATATGCTAAAAATTCTTATGATTTATCAAGCTAATATTGAGGAAGAGTTATCTTTATAGTATATGAAGAATGATGTCAAAAATATTATTCATAATTTATAAATTTATGTTGCTACTAATGTATCTTCATTACTTGTATTAGGTTGTATAAACAATAAAACATTTTAAGGGAAAAAGGTTCATAATTAAGTACCCATAATTATATTTTCTTCCTGCATTTTGTGTAAGAATTTCTATATTTTCTCTTTGCCTTGGGTTTCTGTTTTAGTCTGTTTTTTCCTAGTGTAACAGAATATCAGAGACTGTATGAATACAGGCAGCAATTCAAACCATAGCTGCCTATGGCAAAGCATGCAGCAAGTTATACCAATACATGGTTATTCACGTCTACACATCTTGTGGTAGACTTCTGATCCACAAGCACACATCAGCCATATCAGTCTCGGTTTGTTTTCCATTTCTATAACAAAATTCCTGAGGCCAGGTAATTTTAAAAAAAAAAAAAAAGAAAGAAATTTTATTTGGTTCCTGGTTCTGGAAGCTGAGATATCCAAGACATTCACTGGCACCTGGTAAGGTTCTTCTTGCTGCATCACAACAAGGTATATCCATCATCACATTGCAAGACAGAGTAAGTATGCTAGCAGGGGTCTCACTTCTTCTTCCTACAAAGTCACCATCTTGGGGGCCCCTTCCTCATGGTCTCATCTAATCCTTACTACTTCCCAAAAGTCCTACTTCCCAAATATTAGAAACATGAGTTTAGGGATTAAGTTCCCAATGTGTGAAATTTGAGAAACAGGGATATATTTAAAACATGTCAATGTCTTACCACATTATCTATTCTCTGAAACTGAAGCCTGTACCTGGGCATCAGAGATAGATGGAAATGGGAAGGTCTGTGGTATTAGTTGGATAGCTAGGTGGGATAAGATTTATTCCCAAGTATTTTTGAGGTTACTGTGAATGAGATAGTTTCCTGATTTCTTTCTTAGCAGATGCATTATTGGAGAAGAGAGAAGCAATTTATGTATGTTGATCTTTTGTCCTGTTACTTTGTTGAATTTGTTTTTCAGCTCTAGAAGTCTTCTCATGGAGTGTGTTTTTGGTCTTCTAAATATAGGATAGTTTCATCAGCAAACAGATAATTTGACTTCTTCTTTTCCTATTGGCATCCCTTTAATTTCCTTCTTTTGCTTGATTGTTCTGGTTAGAGTTTCAAGGACTATAGTATATATTAGTGATGAAAGTGGATACCTTTGTCTTGTTTTGATTTTAGAAGAAATGTTTTCACTTTTTCCTCCTTAATGTAGGCCTTGATTTTGTCATAGATAGCGTTTACAATATTGAAGTAAGTTCCTTCCATCCCTAGTATTTTTAACCCTAGTGTTTCTCTAGTGTTTTCAACATGAATGGGTGCTGGACTCTTTTGGATAGTTTCCTTGCATCACTTGAAAAAATCATTTTATTCTCCTACTTAACTCTATTCATGTGGTGAAGGACATTTATTGACTTGCATATGGTAAACCACCCTTGCATTCCTGGGATGAAACACAATTGATCATATTATACTATTTTCTTACTGCAATTATAAATGTTGTTTTCTATATTTTATTTTGGGTTTTCACATCTATTTTCATCAGGGATATGGGTCTGATGTCTTTGGTTTTGGTATCAGGATGACACTGATTTTATAGAGTGAATTTGATAGTGTTCCTTCCTTTTCTATTTCATGGAATACTTTGAGGAAAGATGGCATTAGTTCTTTTTTAAAAGTCTCATATAGAACTCAGCTGAGAATCCATCTGGTCATGAGTTTTCTTTGTTGGAAGGCTTTAATTGCTGTTTCGATTACATTGCTTGATCTTGGTCTATTTAAGTTTTCTATATACATATGATTCAATTTGGGTCAGTCATATGTTGCTGCCTGAAGCGGAAACCGCCTTGGAGCAACGAACGCCGCAGGAAAATTCGGAGGCAGGATGAAAATGAAAAAAGGTCTTTTATTCTTCTTCTCTCTCCGGCTCCAGCAATCACTCCAAACGCTCTAACTCCAACCACCACCTTCTTCTTCTTCCCACACTCACTAACTAAACTCACCCAGTTATATACATATCGCTTTAACAAGGACACGTGCTTACAGCTCGAGCTTACAGGTGTGTCACGCAGTGTTCACGGGCATACAAAGATTCTTTGGATAATGTATTACTAGCAGGTGGAAACTAGAACATCTTTTATGGCTCTCAGCTAACCGCAATCTTTAGCTATCTCCTTGATTATAGGCTCCTTCATTTCCCCCTTTTAGTTTTAAAAGAGGGGATGTTCTAGGACGTCCATGTGCAACCGACATTCTTACCCGTCATGGGAGTCTAGGCTGTCCTGACTCCTGGCTTAGGTTGACATGCCGGCCACATTAGACTGTCCCGTGCGACTGTGCCGTGTCTTAGGTTGTCCCCTTCTGGGGATCTTACCCGTCATAGGCTAACCAGCCATCCAATAGAGCCCTTCAGGATCGACTGTGTGTTGACTAACAGCCGTCCAATTTTTTGGAGATGCTGCAGCTTTAAGGCTGACGAGCCAAGTTTCCATAGCGTATCAAGTTCTTTAAGCCAATCAGCTGCCCTTAGTTTCATCAAGTAACGCACTGAGTTCTCTTAGACAAATACCCACAAGGCATTGTCCCATAATGTCCCAAAATAATGGAAAATCAAAATGTCCATAAGTTATAACACATAGATTCAGGAGACCCCATGCATGCAGAGCAGAGGCCACACTGCTGGTTATGTTGTTTGATGCTTGAGCAGCAGGGATGCTTGCAGCGACCGCGGTCCCTGCAGTTGTAGCATCAGCCGTCTTTTTTATGTCTAGACATTTCCACCGGCAAATCTTCAGGGCCCGCTACCTAAAAACTCAAGCATCCATTATTAAGGGAAAGGCAGTGCTATTCCAGCACTGAGATCAAAAGGTGAGCTGTCAAACTAAAAAAAGAATTATTAGAGTAGAAAATAAAAGTTGATCTCTGCTCACACACATTGCTGCTTAAGCTCCCACAAACATAAGCTGGCAAAATATCACATTCAGAAATAATCAAAGAGAAACTGAGGGTGTTTACTGCATTAAAGATAAAGAAAAGCTAAAGGCACTTTGGAAAAATAATTTGTTAGCTGGAATCCTCAAGTCTCTATATACACAGCAATCCTATACCTGTTGAAATAATTCAAATTAATCAGCTATTAAACAAATGAAGTTAATAACAAATAAACGATCCTCTGTCGGAACACCAAAATATCAGGTTATACAACATTAAACATATTCACAGCTGAAGAGAAGTCCCGGAGACAACTATAAATCAAAATTGATTATCATTATAATTGATTATCTAATTAAAATATTCTGAACTTATATGAATATCTATTTATCTATCTATCTAGCTATTGATTATCTAATTAGAATATTCTAAGCTTAAATGAATTAACGTTATTTGGATCTATATCTATCTACCTATTTTTTTTAAGCGCTTAATTATTTGTGACGTCACACTAGACAGACGCACATATAAACATATATTTGTGACATCACATTAACATGAAATTTAGACAAATGCACAGACATAAAGACATATATAAAAGAAAAAAAATACAATTGTGTATACACTGAAGAGAGATCTTCTTGTCCCGGCCGGGAAGATGAAATTTAAGTTGTAAATTTAATGGAGGACTCTTAAGGGAATCACTCCATACCTTCATTTTGGTCCTCTTGATTTTGTACTTGTTTATTCAATCTAGACTCCTCAATAACTTCGTCTTGATCCTTTTGACTTTGTACCTGCTTTATCAATCTAGATGGTATCCATATTGGAGAGGATTCGTGCTTTGGAAAAACACAAACAGATCCTCTCCCCCAAATTAATACTGGGTCTGGACCCTTCCATGTACCTGAGAGAACATCCTTCCAGTAAACCAAAGGTTTATGTTGTTGGTGTGGGTTCCAGTGTCTATCTCCAGCCGAATGTCCATTAGAATCTAAAGTTAAGAAATTTAGAGTAAACAGGGCAACTGCCAATCTGTCCTTAGGATTTTTCCAGTTTCCATCTTTTTGCTTTAGTAACATATTTTTAAGTGTCTGATTTGCTCTTTCAATTATTCCTTGTCCCTGAGGATTATAAGCGATACCTGTTTTGTGGATAATATTGAACTTTGTACAAAATTGTTTGAAGGATGTGGATGTATATGCAGGGCCATTATCTGTTTTAAGCATTTTGGGGATGCCCAATGCAGCAAAAGCTTGCAGACAATGAGATATAGTATCTTTAACTTTTTCTCCGGAATGTAAAGAAGCAAAAATCATGCCTGAGCATGTATCTATGGTGACATGAATAAATCGTAATTTTCCAAAACTTGGCTCATGTGTGACATCCATCTGCCACAAATGATTGGGCATCAAACCTCGTGGGTTAACCCCATAATGTGGATTGGGCAAAAGTGTTACACAAGATGGACATTCTTTTACAATTCTACGAGCTTGTTCTTTTGTGATTTTAAATTTTTGTCTTAAGGTAGTGCTGTTAACGTGGAACTGGGAATGAAATAAAGTAGCTTGTTGTACTGTAGTAAATATAAATATTGTTTTAGTGAGGGCATCAGCTTTTTGATTACCTTCATGGAGAGGACCAGGCAGATTAGTGTGAGCTCTTATGTGACCTATAAATAAAGGTTCTTTTCGTTGCCATAGGAGATTTTGGATTTGAGAAAACAATTTAAAAGCTGGAGTATGTGGTGCTATTGGACCTGCTAGCTCCAATTTAGGGACAGCATGTACAATATAGTGGCTGTCTGAAAAAATATTCATAGGCTGTTCTTTAAAATTTTCCAGAGCTATTATTATAGCTTCGAGTTCCACTAATTGAGCTGATTTTTGATTAGTGATATGAATCAGTTTTTCATTTTGAGTGACTACTGCAGCAGTACCATTAGAGGATCCATCTGTAAATACATTAAATGCTTTAGGAATGGGTTGATTTTTTATTACCTGTGGGAATATGATAGGATGATTGATACAAAAGGACAGTATAGGAGATTTAGGAATATGATTGTCAAAATTTGCAGAAGTAGAGCATCTAGCTATAGCCCAATCATTATCATTGAAGCACAAATATTCAACCTGTGATGATGAATAAGGAGTAATAATAGTAGCGGGATGGATTCCAAATATTTTAGTAGAGGTTTTAAGTCCTTGAAGAATAAGTTTAGCCACCATGGAGGTATAAGACTCAATTGTACTTTTAGGAGAGACAGGCAAATGTATCCATAATATAGGTCCCTGTTGCCAAAATACTCCTGTTGGAGTATATTGTGAAGGAATAATAATCAATATTAGTGGTTGTGCAAAATCAAATCTATCGCAATGGGATCTTTCAATGGCCTGTTCTACTAATTTTAGAGCTCTCCTGGCCTCAGGAGTTAATGTTCGCGGTGAGGATGGATCAGGGTTCCCGCGAAGGATGTCAAATAAAGGTTTTAATTGTCCAGTAGTGAGGCTTAGTGTAGGGCGAAGCCAATTAATGTCTCCCAATAATTTTTGGAAATCATTGAGGGTGGTCAAATGTTCTTTACTTATTAGAATTTTTTGGGGTTTAACAAAAGTATCCATGATTTTAAAGCCTAAATATAGTATAGGTGATCTGCTTTGAACTTTTTCTTCTGCTATATATAATCCATATTTTTTTAAATTTTTTGGTATTTCACTAAATATATTAAATAAGATTTTTTGATTAGGGTGAGCTAATAAAACATCATCCATGTAGTGTAGACACATGAGGTCTTGATATTTGTTTTTAATGGGCTGTATAGCTCTGTCCACATATAGTTGGCACATTGTAGGGCTATTTGCCATTCCCTGTGGCAATACTTTCCATTGATATCTTTTATCAGGGCCATTATTATTGATAGAAGGAATTGAAAAAGCAAACCTGGGGGCATCCAGAGGATGTAGGGGAATGGAAAAGAAACAGTCCTTTATATCAAGAGTTATAAGGTAATAGTTTTTTGGAATAGCTACAGGATTGGGAAGTCCAGGTTGGGTAGGTCCCATAATTTGCATTGTTTTATTAATTTGTCTTAGGTCTTGTAATAGTCTCCATTTTCCCGATTTTTTCTTAATTACAAATATGGGAGAATTCCAGGGAGAGGTGGAAGGCTCTATGTGTCCTGCGTCTAATTGTTCTTTAATTAATTGATGGGCCGCTTGCAATTTTTCTTTGGATAGGGGCCACTGAGGGACCCAAACTGGCTTATTAGAGAGCCATGGTATTTTTAAAATTGTTTTCTCAGTGGCCCCTAGAAAAAATGTCCTTTGCCTTTTTTTATTATGATTAGGATTTTTATTCTTAACACCTGCAGGCTTGGTTGCTAGGTGTAGCCCCATTTGATGTAAGGTACCTCTTCCCCATAGGGTAACTGGTTTTTGTTTTTAGGAGTTGTTAGGGTTTTGTGTGGGGTAGTGGTTTTTTTGGTGGGGGGTTTTGTTTTTTGGGGGTTGGGTGAGGGTGGGTTGGGGTTTTGGTTGTTTATTGGTGTGTTTTGGTGTCAAGCTGTTTAAAACATAAGGTTGGAATGTTCCTGTATGGCCTTCATTGTCTTGCCAATTTAAGATTACAGCACTTTGTGCTGGGGTATTACTATATCCCAAGCCTCTTAAACTGGTTGAGGCTTTCTGTAGAGGCCAGTGCTTAGGCCATTGTTGTAGATTTATGATGGAAGAGTCAGCTCCTGTATCAATCAGCCCCTCCATCTCTATACCTTGAATTTTTAATTTGCACATCGGCCTCCGTGAACAATCCTGTACCCAGAAAGCCATAGGTCCTGAACCAGTGGAACCGAATGCTCTGCTATTTCTATTTTGTGGTATGCTTTTAAAAGAACTATGGAGACTGGGAATGAGGAGCAGCTGTGCGATTCTGTCTCCTTGATTTACGGAGATGATGCCCCTGTGTGTACTTAGCATTATTTTAATCTCTCCATTATAATCTGAATCAATAACCCCTGGTATAACATTAAAGCCTAATAAACTCTTGGAACTACGCCCAAGGATTAGTCCCACAGTTCCTGAAGGGAGAGGTCCCCTGATTCCCGTAGGAATCAGCTGAACCCCCATTTCAGGTGTCAGGACCATCCGGGCAGTAGAACAGAGATCTAATCCTGCACTTCCTCTTGTCCCTCTGATAAGGGAGTTAATGGGTAGGAGGGATTGTGACGAGGAATCATTTGGATCTGAGGGCATTCCTCCTCTAGTGCGCATTCCTCCTCTAGTGCCTCGTACATTTGTGGGCCCCGGGGCATTGGGCCCCGTGCCCCGTTTTTTTAAATCCTTGATAAATCATTTCCATATATATCATATCTGGAATGGCATTGATTGGCCCAATGTGTACCCTTTTTGCACCTGGGGCATCGGCCTGGAGCGCGGTATGAATTTGATCTTATTACCCTTGGGGGATATTGCTTAGCATATCTTGGTTGATTATAATACTTTTGTCTGGAATATCCTGTTCTAGGTTGAATCCTTTGGGAATTTTGAGGGGAGGAATTTTTTCATCACTGCAACAATTACGTTGCCTGTGATAACAGCCTCGTTAATGTCTTTGCACAGTCTGATATAAATTGATAAGTCTTTTTTACTTCTCCACGGCCTTATTGCATCCTGGCAATATATATTAGCATTCTCGTACGCTAATTGGATAACTAGAGGCATAGCCTGCTCGACTTCGCCAAAAACTCTAGATGTTGTTTTTAAGAGTCTATCTACAAAATCAGCATAAGGTTCGTTAGGCCCTTGTATAACTTTTGATAGGCTGCCTTGCAGATCCCCTGTGCCTGATATTGTCTTCCAGGCTTTCACAGCTGCAGTGTGTATCTGGGCATACACACCTGGATCGTATTGTAGCTGATTTTCTAGTTCGGCGAACTGACCCTCCCCTGTGAGCATATCTATATTGCGTTGAGGGAAACCTGCTGCAGCATTTCTCTTTGCTATTTCTGAACAAAGTTCCTGGAATTGAGTTTTCCAGATTAGGTATTGTCCCCCACTTAGTACCGCTCTGCATAGACTTTTCCAATCTGAGGGGGCTAAGGTTAGGGTGTTAAGTGACTCTATCATACTTAATGTGAACGGAGCTTGAGGCCCATAGGTCATTACCGCCTCTTTAAAATTCTTTATTGTTTTAAAGTCTAGGGACTCGTGATATCTTTGTCCCTGTTCATTTTGAAATACTGGCAGTTCTAGGTGCTCCTGCGGTCTATGTTGTTCGAGGGCGTATAAGTGCTCAGAAAGGCTGCCAATTTCTACCTCAAGGGCACGTACATTCTGATCAATCCTCCTTATTGTTTCTGTTAGGTATTCTATCCATGAAGGAGCAGAGGGCACTAGTGGTTCCTCTATTTGACGGTCTTTTCTCTTTTTTAATTTCTTTTTATTCTTTTTATTGGAGACTGTGCTCCCTGAATCGCTTTTTGATTCCTCCTCACTACTAGCTTCATAATTCCTAACCGGCTCAGTGTAGGAGACCGTACTCTCATGGTTTGGCTCCTTGTTACTATTATCACTTTCACTAGTATCCTGAGTTTCAGCTTCTAAGGAGAGTACATACTCCTCAGCTAATTTTATTAAGCTTCTGATGGCTTTTGCAGTTCTTACTTTTGAATTTATATTACTGCTCTCCTTGCTGGTCTCAACTGAGTCAGAGGATATGCTTTCTTGTTCACTTTTCTCACTATCCTCTGAGTTCTCGCTATCAAAAATTTCATTCGTGGCTTTTATAAACCAACTTTTTGTTATATTCGCTCCCATATTTTTAAATTTTCTTTTTTCTTACCTTGCCGCCGAATTCCCCGTACGGGCCACCACTTGTTGCTGCCTGAAGCGGAAACCGCCTTGGAGCAACGAACGCCGCAGGAAAATTCGGAGGCAGGATGAAAATGAAAAACGGTCTTTTATTCTTCTTCTCTCTCCGGCTCCAGCAATCACTCCAAATGCTCTAACTCCAACCACCACCTTCTTCTTCTTCCCACACTCACTAACTAAACTCACCCAGTTATATACATATCGCTTTAACAAGGACACGTGCTTACAGCTCGAGCTTACAGGTGCGTCACGCAGTGTTCACGGGCATACAAAGATTCTTTGGATAATGTATTACTAGCAGGTGGAAACTAGAACATCTTTTATGGCTCTCAGCTAACCGCAATCTTTAGCTATCTCCTTGATTATAGGCTCCTTCAGTCATATGTGTCTCAACATTTGTCAATATATTCTGGATTTTCTAGTTTATTGAAGTATAAGTTTTCAAACTAGTTTCTAGTGATCCTCTGAATTTCAGTATTGTCTATGGTGATATCTCCTTTTTCATCTACAATTTTGTTGATTTGACTTTTCTTCTCTTTCATTTGGTTAGTTTGGCTAACAGTTTATCAATCTTCTTTATCTTTTCAAAGGGACAAAAATTTCATTGATCTTTTATATTTTTACAATTTCATTAATTCTAGCTATGATCTTAATTATTTCCTGTCTTCTCCAGATTTTAAAATTTGTTTGTTTGATATTTTGAGGTATAGTATATCACCTTATTTATTTGAAATCATTCATTTTTTTAATGTAAGAACTTGAGTTCTTACATTAAACTTTCCTTTGCTATAAACTTTCCTTTTAGAGCACCTTCATACTGTTCCAGAGATTTTCATATATTATACCTCTATTCTCATTTGTTTCCAATAATTTCTCCCCAATTTATTCTATGGTCTATTTCTCATTGAAAAGTAAATTATCTTGCTGGGTGCAGTGGCATATGCCTGTAATTACAGTAGCTTGGGAGCCTAAGGCAGGAGGATCTAGAGTTCAAAGCCAGCCTTAGCAAAATTGAGGTGCTAAGCAACTCAGTGAAATCCTGTCTCTAAATAATACATAAAATAGGGCTGGTGATGTGACTCAGTGGTCGAGTGCCACAGTCAATCCCTGATATCAAAAAAAAAAGTGAATTATTTAATCTCCTAGTGTTAAAATTTTGATCTTTTTTTTTAATCTTTTGGTTGATTTATAATTTTAATCCATTATGATCCTATAGGATCAATATTTTTGTATTTGCTGATATTTGCTTTGCACCCTAAAATATGATTGATTTCAGGAAAGGTCCTTGTGACACTGAGAAGAAAATGAATTCAGTTGTTGATGGATAAAACATTCTATAGATGTCAGTAAGGTCCGTTTGATGAATAGTATTTTTTTTCCTGAGGAGTCTTTTTTTAGTTTATGACTGGATGACGTACCTAATGGAGAGAGAAGCATGTTGAAAGAGCCCAGTATTGCTGTACTGTGATCTATTTGATTCTTTGTATTGAGAAGGGTTTGTTTTATGTTCATAGGTGAAGCATTTTGAAAGGCATGAACATTTATTATCATCATAGCTTCTTGGATGATCCCTTAACCAGTATAAAGTGACCTTTGTCTTTTCTGATGAACTTTTAGTTGCAGTCTACCTTCTCTGATATTAGAGTACTTACACTTGCTTGCTTTCAGTTTTCATTTCCATGGTGTATCTTTTCCTGTCCTTTAACTTTCAGTATGTGGATATCTTTGTCTATAAATTGAGTCTCTTGTGGACAACATTTTATTGGTCCTCAGTTTTAAATCTAATCTATGAATCTATGACTTTTGTTTGAAGAGTTTAGACCATTTATATTCTGTTTTACTAGAGAGAGATTATTCTATTTTCTGACATTTTGATTTATTTCTAATGCTTAATTCTGATTTGATTCTCCTTTAAGTTACTATTCTTCTATTGAGATTCATTCCTATAATAGTTTATTTCTTCTGCATTAAAATATTTCACTGTTGCAAAGTCTTAGTGGTTTGAATTCTTTTATTTTCTGCTTAGCATGGACTGTTCTGTTTCACTTTGAATTCTGAAGGATATTTTTTTCTAGATGTTGTAATCTTGCTTTTACCTATTTTCTTTCTGGGTTTGGTATATATATAATGCTAAGCCCTGCTAGGTTTTAAGGTCTGGCTCCATAAATCAATTGAAATCCAAATTAATTCACCTCTAAATGTAACCTGAGTTTTTCTGTTGTAACTTTTAGAATTCTATTGTTATTCTGCACATTAGGCATTTTAATTATGATTTGTCTTGGATTCAGCACATTGATGCATGCCTCAGTGTCTTAGGAGGCAGGGGCAGGAGAACTGCAAGTTCAAAGCCATCCTTAGCAACTTAATGAGGACAGTAACAAATTAATAAGACCCTGCCTGTCTCAGCCGGGCGCGGTGGTGCACGCCTATGATCCCAGCACTTGGGAGGCTGAGGCAGGAGGATCATGAGTTCAAAGCCAGCCTCAGCAATGGCGAGGCACTTAGCAACTCAGTGAGACCCTGTCTCTAATAAAATACAAAAAAAGGGCTGGGGATGTGGCCCAGTCATCGAGTGCCCCTGAGTTCAATCCCTGGTACCAAAATAATAATAAATAAATATAAAAAATTTAAAAAAAATTAAAGACCCTGTTTCAAAAGAATAAAAGTAAATTAATCAATTAAAAAGCCAGGTTATGGTGACTCAGTGGTAAAGCCCCTTGGATTCAATCCCTGGTTTAAAAATAATGTGTCTTGGAAAGGAATGTTTTTGGATCTTGCCTATTTTGGGGCTTTTTACCTCTGGTTCCAGTATTTGGATTTTCATCTTTTTTTTTTTTTTTTTTGATGGGGGTTGAAAGGGATTTTTTTAATATATGACAAAAATTTCAAAAGTCTGAGTACATATGGACAAAGCTTAGTAATTTAGGATTTGCTTTTGTAAAAGCACAACAAATGTACATATTTGCATTTTGAACATTGTAATATAAATATAAAACACAAAACATCTAAAGTTAACACTGATATACCACAACTGATTGGATTTGTACACTGAGAATTTTATATTTTATAGAAAGAAATTTTTTAAGTTTTGACAATGCTTATAGTATATAATGCTTATAGTATATAATTCCTACAAAAATCTTCATGGAATTTAAAAGGTTGATATTAAAAGTAGTTATTTTTTCTTGAATATTCTAAAACATGCCAGTTTGGATTAACCTGCAAACTTTCAAGGGTATTAAAGATATTCTGAAATGAGAAATATAAAATCTGTCAATTAAAAAAATTAAAATGATGTTTGGAAATATTTTATGCCTTATTTGTACTCTCAAGTTCATTTTAACTGCTTGAATCTAGTACTTAAAAAGAGAGTATTTAAATTATTTAATAATATTTATAGCATTCTACCTCTTTGGGTAGATGTATTTCACACAATTAATTAAGAAATCACTTGATAATTTTACTTAAAATTTATGATTGATTGATAAATGGATTAACAGTGTATTCAGTAATTTAGACCAATACAAGGAATAATCTTATAAAGGCTCACTGTGCAATTCTGACCCCTCATAAAGCCAAGAGTTTGACAGATATTTCTATCAGATTACATGTGTCCATGTGTGTTATTGATCAACAAAATAACATACAATGTCAAGCTTTTTCCTGTTTTTTTTTTTTTTTGAGACCAGCTCAATAATTTGGTATGCGGTTGGGGTGGGGTGGTTAGAATAATACAGAGAACACACAGTAGAAGTATAAAGTGGCATTTAACACAAACGCCAGTACTTATCTCATTAGGGCAATGATTAAGGATTTTACTAATTTTTGTGTCATTTGCTTTTCTTTAGAACATAAATCAAAGCAGTAACTTGAATTTGAGGCATATGCATAATACATGTACAACCTTAAAAAAACTACATTTTTTGCATAAGTAATATGACATTTTAGAATATTGGAAAGAGTATCTGTGCTGATTTGTATTTTGACTTAGTGGAACAAGAAGAGAAAAACATTCAACATTATGGAGGGGTTCACTGATATAAAGCTCTTAAAGTTGAAAAGGTCTTCTTCTCCCTTTGTACTTACCACAGGCTATACATTGTCTTGAGAGGATACATTGAGAAAAATGTCAATCATAACTTTATACTTTGGAAGGAACTAATGAGAAAGCAAATTGGAGGGTGAGACTTCATCTTGTTTTCAAATAAGTGGTCTTAATTTTTATTCTTATAGAAAAAATAATCCATTTATTATAAATATATCTAAACCATTACTTTTTTGCAGCTTTCAGTAAAGTCCAGCACTTTGTTTATACAAAGTCTATGAAGTCAGTAGAGGTCACATCTAATCCTAAATTGTGACATATTCCATTCAAGTCCTTGGCATAATCCCTCACTAGTAAGAGCACAGCAAGCCTGCATAGGCCACTGATGATATTCAATAACATTTAGCTCCAAAAACTGGGAGATTTCTGCTACAGTCATGCATTCTTTAACATCTTGTTTATTAGAATAAATCAGTACTCCACTTTTTCTTAGGTCCTCATACACTAGTTCTTCTTTAGTTACAGAAATCCTCTGTACTGTCTCCAACTACTATTACAAATTCCATGTTAGTATAAGTATTCTGGGAAGAACAAAGAGATTCTTGACCACCAATATTCCACATTAGGAAATGTACATTATTAATCACTATCTTGTCCACCTTACTTCCTATTGTAGGGGATGTGTGTACAACTTCCTTCATAGAAAATTGTTAAAGGCATATATATGGAAATCAATAAATGTAATTCATCACATCAATAGACTTAAGATAACAATCACATGATCATCCCAATAGATGCAGAAAAAGCATTTGACAAAATACAGCATCCCTTCATGTTCAAAACACTAGAAAAATTAGGGATAACATGAACATATCTTAACATAATTAAAGCTATCTATGCTAAGCCCCAGGCCAACATAATTCTAAATGGAGAAAAATTGAAGGCATTCCCTCTAAAAATTGGAACAAGACGGGGATGCCCTCTTATACCACTTTTATTTAACATGGTTCTTAAAACACTGGCTAGAGCAATTAGATAGACAAAAAAATTAAAGGGATACAGATAAGGAAAGAAGAACTCAAATTAGCTCTATTTGCTGGCAATATGATTCTATACTTAAAGACCCAAAAAGTTCCACCAGAAAAGTTCTAAAACTAATAAATGAATTCAGGAAAGTAGCAGGATATAAAATTAACAGTCATAAATCAAAGGCATGTCTGTATATCAGTGACAAATACTCTGAAAGGGAAATGAGGAAAACTAACCCATTTACAATAGCCTCAAAAAAAAAAAAAAAAAAAAAAAAAAAAAAAAAAAAAAAAACCTTGGGAATCAACTGAATGAAAGTAGTGAAAGACCTCTACAATAAAAACTACAGAACACTAAAGAAATAAATCAAAGAAGACCTCAGAAGATGGAAAGATCTACCTTGCTCTTGGATAGGCAGAATTAATATTATCAAAATGACCATATTACCAAAAGCACTATCCAGATTTAATGCAATTCCAATCAAAATCCCAATAGCATTTCTCATAGAAATAGAAAAGCAGTCATGAAATTCATCTGGAAAAATAAGAGACCCAGAATAGCTAAAACAATCCTTAGCAAGAAGAATGAAGCAGGTGGTATCACTATGCCAGACCTTAAACTATATTACAGAGCAATAGTAACAAAAACAGCATGGTATTGGCACCAAAAATAGATTGGTAGACCAATAGTACAGAATAGAGGACACAGAGATTAATCTAAAAAATTACAACTATCATATGTTAGACAAAGGTTGCCAAAAACATGCATTGGAGAAAAGATAGCCTCTTCAACAAATGGTGCTGGGAAAACTGGAAATCCTTATGCAGCAAAATTAAATTAAACCTCTATCTCTTACCTAGCAAAAAACTCAACTCAAAGTGGATCAAGGACATAGGAATTAAACCAGAAACCCTACATCTAAGAGAAGAAAAAAGAGGCCCTAATCTCCAACATGTTGGATTAGGCTCCAACTTTCTTAGTAAGACTCCTATAGCACAAGAACTAAAATCAATAATCAATAAATGCGATGGATTCAAACTAAAAAGTTTCTTCTCAGCAAAAGAAACAATCAGTGAGGTGAATAGAGAGCGTACATCATGGGAGCAAATTTTTACCCCTCACACATCAGATAGAGCACTAATCTTGAGGGTATACAAAGAACTCAAAAAGCTAAATACCAAAATCATCATCATCATCATCATCATCATCATCCAATTAATAAATGGGCCAAGGACCTGAAAAAACACTTCTCAGATGGTGATATACAATCAATCAACAAATATATGAAAAAATGTTCAACATCTCTAGCAATCAAAAGTACTCTAAGATTTCATCTCATTGCAGTCAGAATGGCAGCTATTAAGAACACTAACAACAATAAATATTGGCAAGGATGTGGGGGGAAATGCACACTCATACATTGCTGGTGGGACTCCAAACTGGTGCAGCCAATATGGAAAGCAATATGGAGATTCCTTGGAAAACTGGGAATGGAATCACCTATGACCCAGTAATCCCACACCTTGGTCTATACCCAAAGGACTTAAAAACAGCATATTACAGGAACACAACCAAATCAATGTTTATAGCAGCACAATTCACAATAGATAAATGGTGGAACCAACCTAGAAGCCCTTCAGTAGATGAATGGATGAAGAAAATGTGGTATATATACCCAATGGATATTACTCAGCAATAAAAGAGAATAAAATCATGGCATTTGCATGTAAATGGATGAAGTTGGAGAATAAAATGCTAAGTGAAGTTAGCCAATATCAAAAATCCAAATGCTGAATGTCTTCTCTGATATAAGGAAGTTGATTCATAGTGGGGTAAGGAGGAGGGAGCAAGGAGGAATAGAGGAACTCTAGGCTGGGCAAAGGGGAGGGAGGGGAAGAATGGGGCAGGGGATTAGAAATGATGGTGGAAAAAGATGGACACCATTATCCAAAGTACATGTATGAATACATGAATGGAGTGAATATACTTTGTATACAACCAGAAATATGAAAAATTATGCCCTATATGTGTAATATGAATTGTAATGCATTCTGGTGGTCATATAACAAATTAGAATAAAAAAGAAAAGAAAATAAATTGTTAAAGGATGATATTTTTCCCTACATTGTCCAAAACAACAATGGTAATTTTGTGACTCTGGTGATTGACTAGCTGTAAGCTGCCTGTCACGGCCAGCCACGGCGCCGCCACGGGAGGAAAATTCTCGGAGGCAGAGTTAAGCTTTTACTACTTTTACTTCTACTTTCTTAGAGAGAGCTTAGAGTCTTAGAAAGAAAGATAGAGAAAGATTTCTTCTTGTCTTCTTAGCTTAGAGTCTTAGAAAGAAAGATAGAGAAATATTAGAGCTTAGCTTAGAGTAAGATTCTTAGCTTAGAGTAGAGCTTAAAGAAAGATCTCTTCTTTCTTCCTTCTTCTGTCTTCTGTCTTCTGTCTTCCTCGGGAGCCTCGGCCTTACTCTGACCAGTCCTCTGGAGCCTCGGCCTAACTCTGGCCAGTCATTACTTCTTCTATCTGGTTTCTCTCTCTGTAACCGCTCTGCCTACGTTCTGGCCGCTCTGATTCTTCTGACCGACCGAGTGACTGCCCGGCTGACTGAATTCTCCGTTCTCCTAACTCGGACCGCTTTCACGGGTTATATACCTTCAGGTTTGCGGGTGCCTACAGGTGCGTCACATACATATCAGGTGGAACCCATGGCTTCCAGCTAGCTACAACAGCCCTTCCTAATTAGGGCTCCTTCAACTAGCCTCCATATCCTGGTGAAGAGAATTCCCATTCTTGTGCAGTGGACCCCCTCCAGGTACCTGGGCCAGCCTGGCTTGGCCTACTGAGGCTGAGGCTAAAGGATAGAGAGATGCATTGGAGGATCAGCCTCTGCTGCTATTTCCAATCCTACACTGCCCACTTGTCTGCTTCCAGGGAACCACAGACAGGCTAAAACTCAGGACACTCTGAGCAAGACCCTGCCACTTTTGCTGCCACCTACTCCTGCACATTGCAGCCACTTTGTCTGCCACAAATCTCATGGGCCCCTGGTCCTCCCCCAGCTCCTCTCAGGTGGCTGCAGTCCATTTTTTTCTTCTCATTCCTAAGGTTTGGAAATTTTTCTGATTATTTCATCAAAAAGATTGTGCATTCCTTTAGTTTGTATTTGGGAAACATCAATGATTCTTAGAGTTGGTCTCTTAATGTTATCTCAGATTTCTTAAATATCTTGGTCATGGTTATGTCTTTTCTTTATTGTTGACTCTATTTTTAAGATTATATACTTTGTCTTCAAAACCTAACATTCTGCCTTCAAAGTGGTCTGATCTATTGCTAATGATTTCCATAGGATTTTTAACATGATTTATTGAGTTAAAAACATATGTGAATGATATTTCTTATTGTTAGCCTATATCTTTGAATAACTAAAAATTGGATTTGATTCTTACACTGAGAAGCATGGAGTTTTTTAGATTTATAAATGCTAACACTGTTTTCCTTCAATTATCGACTTTTGGACATATAAGTTTGTACGTATAAGTTTTCACCAATTCCTTGTGGAAATGATACTATTTTTCATGTGTTTGGTAACAGAGTATGTATTATTTTTTAAATTATACATGTCTCTTTATTTTTTATCTAATAGTCATTAATGTGGCTACTAGACTGTAGAATGCACAAGAGGCTCTTATTATATTGTTATTGGACAGTGCTGGACAGGACCCCTCAGGTAACAGTCCCTTCAAAGTAATCTGGTGTAGGAAGATCAGCCATCATCTATAGGATACAAGTGGGAACTCAGAGAGAGGCACTGGCAAAGAATACATACATGAGCTTTTTTTTTTTTTTTTTTTTTCATACCAGGGGTTGAACTCAGGGGCACTTGACCACTGGGCCACATCCCCAGCCCTTTTTTTTGTATTTAATTAAGACAGGGTCTCACTGAGTTGCTAAGTGCCTCACCATTGCTGAGGCTGGCTTTGAACTCGCAATCCTCCTGTCTCAGCCTCCCAAAGTGCTGGGATTACAGGCATGCGCCACTGCGCCCGGCTACATGAGCTTTTGACTACTTGCCCAGTAACATACTGAGCCCCAACGCTGCTCCTGACACACCCTACAAGCACATCATCCACCTTACAATGATCATGACTGGAACTGCCTGACCTCATGATTGGTGCATCTCCCAGTTCTGGGTGTGTGGTCACTTGATATTGCATTGTCCTGTATTTGTGAGGCATCAAGACTTATTTATCAAAAAGTGTATAGTTCCTACTTTCAGACCATATCAAGTCCAAAATACCATAATCTACACTGGAATTTTCTATGGGGCCTGGACCTAAACAATGTTTCTGTTCTCATCGGCAACTCCTCTGTTTCTCTGTATGTTAGATATGATTGATTATATAGTTAGACAACTGCAACCACTGTGGATTATGCCACAGAGCCTCCTAACTCTGGAAACCCCATTCATTTGGCAATTAACTGTCTTTACTATGTGAATAGTAGGAATAGCTCCAATATTAAAATATATTATTTTCTGATACCATAGTCACCTTATAAGCTTTGTGCTTCTTTCTTCTGGGTGGATGTTATAAGATGAAGTAACTTGTTCATTATTTTGTGGGAGATGGCTCAAAATAATCTGAACAACTAAACCCAGAATTTTTCAGTTTATGGGATTAAAAAATAGGGTTTCCTTATAATCTCTGGAATGTATGTGTCTCTCCAAATTTCTCAATATGCTTTTCACTTCATGTATAATTTCTATGACAACATAGAGACCTAGGAACTTCCCCTGGTTTTCCAGATGACCCAAGCCACCATGGACTATGTTATGACATGGAAAGGTGAGTCAACATATCTGAGGGAATAAAATGTACATGTGTGCTCTTGTCCTCTCCACAGGAATGCACACTGTTTCAGATCCTGCTCTCTGAGAGGAATGCAGAACTCTGCTTTCATATCAATGGTTTATACCTTGTACCTGCAGAAGTATACTGCTCTGGCGCATTGCACAGCTGGTGCAGAAATGGACAATGAGGTTATATCCATCTGAACATTTGGCAATCTACTTCTACCTTGTAGGATTCATCCAAGTGTTACAGAGGGCAGAGGTATAAATTGAATGGACAAAAAAAAACCAACCTTGAGCACAAGCCCCTTACATGTTTGAGGGTGGCACTATTCTATGATTTTTATTTATTATTCTGATGGAGCAGAGATGAGTGAAGACTCAAAATTAGGAACCATTGCCACATGGTTCCTACTAGAAAAATATTTAGTACTTTCCAACTTTACCCTCTGTGTTAGAATAATTCCATTCTGCCCTGCAGAATGACAGAACCAATGACAAACTTTACACAGATGTCATTTCCTGATATCATAGTCAACTTATAAGCATGTGCTTCTTTCTTCTTTCTTTTGGATAGGTGATGTAAGATGAAATTACATGTTCATTTAACTTGTTTATTTGAAATAAGTTGTGTCCAATAAACCTTTCTAAACACAGGCAATAGGCATACTTTGCTCTCCATGACTTTTACAGTGCCCAGTTGTGCTTTGAGCCTTTCCTGGGGCCTCTTCTTAAAGTGCATTCTAAATAAAAATTAAAAATAAATTGGTTTAGGTCTAAGAAATGGGTTTGAGATTGGATTAGAGCATCTCCCCTCAAAATTCTTTCCATGTTTCTGAGGATTTAAATGGAACAGGACTCATGCTGGTTGCTCTTCTACTGGACAAAAAGATTATGATCCCACCCCATTGTTCTCTGCAGATCAGACCACAGGATAACTATTCAGAACTATTTATAAAAATGTATCTACCTTGCTTCAAATGGTAATACACTTTTACATGACCTGCTGTTTCAGAATACTGTTATACAAATTACTATTAAGAACCTTTTCCTACAAGAGCCTGCTACCATCTGCGCTGGAACAAAGAATACCTGAGTGAGGTAGGTGCCCTCCCACCTCCATATGCTTCAATCTCCTGGTGAACACAATGACCTCCAGGCCCTCTTGAGGACAGAGTTATCTATGAAGACACAGTCTTGGCAGCATTTGTAAGCAGAAGCTAGGGGACCACACCATGAAGAAAAGCCTGAGGGTGAGTCTGAAGGGCTTTCCCTCCTCTCTCTCTGTCCCCTGTGGATTAATGCTGCTTTGCACACCAAAAATCTCCTCTAGCAGCAGCCCCAAGCTATGGTTGATTTACATAATGGGCATCAATCTATAAGATTGGGACGAGAGAGACTTGGAGAAGCCAGCCCAGCCTAGGCCTCAGGATGCAGACTCAGGGGAAACTCTACCATGGCCTGGACCCCTCTCCTTCCAGGGTTTCTCACTCACTGCATAGGTTCTTCCTCAAGGAACCCACCCATGAAACCCAGGGCTCTGGGACCAGCCTTGGACTGGCTCTCAGCTCAGCATGGCCCTGCCTGGTGTGAGGGGATGCTCAGGATTTCAGCCCCACACTTGCTTGTTGGTTTCTGTGATTTTGAGGGGCTGTGGCTGCCAGAAGAGAGGAGTTGCTGCTCACATGCTCAATGACACCATCCTCCAGTCAGGACTATGGGACGCTGGACTGACACTGATGGGAGGGGACTCCCTGAAAGCCCAGAGAGTCCTTGAAGTGGGTCCAAACTAGGCAGACAGGAAATCCATTGGAAGACTTCCTCAATGTTAATCCCACCTCTCCTGTGCTCTCTTAGGAGTCCCCTTGGCCTCCTATGACCTGACTTAGCCATCTTCAGTGTCTGACCATCAATGTAAGACAGCTAATATCACTACTCTGAAGGCAAATTGGGGCATAAGTATGTATATTAGGACCAATAGAAACCATGCCAGGCTCCTGTACTCATCAAATATGATGATAGCAAATGACATTTCAGGTTTCAACATGGGAAATCCAGTCCACCCTGACCACCAGCAGGACCCAGGCCACAAATGAGACTACTTCTGTGCCACAGCACATGGCAGTGGGAGCAGCTGGCTATGACTCACAGTCACACAGATGGGCACATGGGGCAGGAAACACCTGCCCAAACCTTACTCTGTCAATCACCCACTGAGGGTTTGACTTGGTCTCAACTTACTCAGCTGGTTTCCCATTACACTCAAGTGACAGAAGAAGAGTATAGATACTCATTTAAAATTTGGTTATCCCAAAGGATTTGTTAAAGCCAGGTGTGGTAGTGCATGCCAGTAATCCCAGTGACTCAGGAGGCTGAGGTAGGAGGATTGCAAGTTTAAAGCTGCCCTTGGCAACTTACTAAGCAACTTAGTAAGACTCTGTTTCTAAATAAAAATGTAAAAGAAGGGCTGCAGATGTTGCTCAGTGTTTAATCATGCCTCAGTTCAAATCCTAGTACCAAAAAGAAAAAGGAAGAAAAATAATTATTTAGATTTTAAATTCAAAGTCATATCACTTCCATCCAAAGCTCTGAAGTGACTAGTTCACATTTTTCTGGATGGACACTGTCTGTAGAGAACCTGTTTTTTTTTTTTTTTTTTTTTTTTTTTTTTGCATTGTACACCCATACTCTCTTTCCTCTATTTGAACACAAAGTGTGCCTGGAGAGGGACCAGGTTTCTGACCTTCCTTTGACAGCCTGACCTTGGGAGAGAAAGTAAAAATTGTGAGCCCAGTAGGATGGCATGGGTAGGATGACACATGCTGACCTGCCCAAACCCATTCTCAGTGTCTGAAAACAAGGTTGTCCTATGTTCCTACAATTAAAGGTGTGCATATGCATCTTAGATGTGAGCAAGGACCACCATATTCCCACACCCAAGAAGAAATGCTCACACGCCTCCTAAATCTGATCAAAATTAAACTTTGTGCAGCACAAAAGCAAGTACATGTTTTTCCTTGTAGAGATAAATTCTGAGACTAGGATGTTGCTCCTTTGGTAGTGTACTTCCTAGGAGGAGGGAAGAATGGAACCAAATAATGCAAAGATAGGTCCATGGAAGAGATCAAGAAACCAGCACATGTGAATGATCATGGGATTAAGCCCTAATCTATGGCTGGCCTTTCAATGCTTTTAATGGTATTTTTTTAAGAGTAGTTCTTCTTTTTTTGTAAAGTTCAAATGGTGAGAAATAGACATTGTGTAGATGGTGCTTTTGGTGTCACATATAAAAAAAAAAATATTTGATTGAATAATAAAAAAAAATCCCTGGCACTTAAAATCACAACCTCTGGGACAGGTGTCTACTGTTTATTCTGCTTTGCTAGCAAAGGAATAAAATTTCTTTTCTCTTTTTATGTAAACCTTGTCCTCACTATTGGATCTACGTCAGGGAAAAGTACCAAGCTTTCAATATGAATAGCTACCAGCCCTCAGAGATCTCTGAATAATTCTGTGGCTCCAATTCAGGGAACATGACTACCAGAACATTAGCAGGGCCTATGCTGGGGATGAGGCCATTACCAACAGGTTTGATACTGCGGTGGTGAAGCTTACAGTGACACAGAAGGGGGAAATTAGAACAACCTGCCATCAGCCTGGTTTGGAGGACCCCACATGGTCCTCCTGCTCAACTCACAGAATCAGGAGAGAGCCTGATGCATGGACTGTAATTTTATAGTCTCTTACTCCTGTCCTCACATTCTTGAGAAATGTGTGAGAGGGTTGAGATCCTGGACCTCTCCAGGCTTAGCTGATTCCTCTCGAATCTGAGCAGGAAGGACACTTTGAATGATATAAACTACCAGCTCCCTAAGATTGCAGCAACTCTGTCAATCAGGCGCTTGAACATCTGAAAGTACTAAAGGATAATAAATAACCCTCAGGCACTATCATCTCAGTTCTCAGAAAAGGAACATCAATGGAAGTTATCACTAAATCCTGAATTCTGCATTTGAGTGGATTCATGATGACTTACAAGGGTGGATCTAAGTAGAATTCAGTCCTATCTGTAGCATAATAGCAAAGGGTTAGAGGATATGGTGAAAAGATCCTTAAGTGAATCTTCATTATCAACGAACAAAACAGCTTGCCCAGGTAAAAACTTGATCTCAGTGCACCCAGCTATTTCTGTGGACAATTGGTTTTTAGGAATGTCCTGAAGCAAAGAGTGACTTAGGTATTATTTATCCCGTAATCCTCCAGGACTCAATAATAGTGAAGCTGGCACAGGTGGCCTCAGGCCTTAGCACCAATATGCAATCACTGCAGGATGACAATAATCATGAGACAGGAAGGAGGGCTTGAGGTTCGCAGAGGGAAACAGGCAGATACATCTCCATGAAAAAGGACAAGATGTGCTGGGTCAGCCAGCCCAGTCCTGCAGGTTTCATCCACCCTGAGGGAGAAATGACATTGTGAGGAAGAACCCAGAGGACTGCTAGGGTCCGGTCCAGACTAAGTGCATGCCCCCAGTCTGGTCAATAGTGCCTGGGCTGGAGCCTGGCCCTCCCTGCTCCAGCTCCATCCCTGCAGCACATTCAGTCTCCTCCCACCCTCTGAAGAGCCCCTTATCTCCTACTACCCTAACTCCTCCCCTCATCTCCATGGTCTCCCCTGCACTGCTCCCTGTCCCAAGATCTACCTTCTGCACATCCAGACCTCTCCCTCTACTCTTTGCCAGGGCCTGCAGAGGAGACTAGGCCCACAGATATGGCCAGAAGCTTTTCTTCCCAACCAGCTAGAGAATAGCCATGGGGGCCACCATAACAAACAGCCTCAGAAATTATCAGCCTCCTCCACAGTTAGGTTAAGTGCCAGAGGACTGGATTGAGCTCCCTGAGGGCCATATCATATGCCCCAGACCAGCTTGGAAGGATCACTTTAGCAGTCCCCAAGACCATCCCAGTCTCAAAGGAGAACCTCTGAGGTCATGTTGGATGCCTTCTGGTTTACACACCTGACTTCACCTGTCCAAATCTACATTATGACTAAGGTCCCTTGTCACACACTTGGTATTGTCTGACTCCATCCTCAGTACTCATGGGAACTTGACAACTGAATGTGAAATGAAAACTCAGACACCAATCTGAAATGAGTATTATTCATTCACGCATTCATTCACTGAAGTACTTGTAAGTAGATTAACTTTCACAAAAAATGACTAACCAATTTAAAATGCAGCCAATATTGAAAGAGAAAAATCTGAAGTGTGTGGTTAATTTCATTATTCTTCATCCAATGACTTATTCTTCCCAATTATTGCCATGTACACAATACCATTAAGCCCTCTTTAGGGTCAATGCGGCACTAGGATAGGTGCTGGATGGTCACCCTGGAACTATGTACAATAGCACCTACCTCAGAACCTCATTCTCAGGTACCAAACCCAGGCCCTACAACTAGGTTCATCTCTATCCCAGAATCCCAAGCCTGTCTCTGACACTGAGTTCTGCCCTGAGAATGCTTCACAGGATAAAGCACCAAGAATGAGCTCCTAGAATCCTCACCATTCAGTCCCTGGTATCTCCTAAGTCTCTGTTTCCCTGAATTAGAGCTGTCACCCACCTCATTAGCAGAGACTGGTGCAGGCAACTAGTGCAGAGCAAACCAACAAGAACCAGACCATCCCTGAACAGCAGAGCAGCTTTTCACTCCCCAGAGATTCTCTGGCTCTAAGCTGGACACATCCCCTAGAAATTATCACTTGCAGGCTGAACTGAGCTCCTGGAGACCTTCAGACTATGGTTGGGGGCAGAAGTGAGCTGTGTGAGACACAAGCCCTAGGGCTCAGCCTGGCCCAAATATTACCCTTCCTGGTCATGCTCTGCCACAAAGAGCCCAGAACCAGAATTCAGGACACCTGGATCAACTTCTGCTCTTAATTATGTTGGTGTCTGTCCTCATCAACAACTAAGACTGTCTGGGCCTCAGTGTTACCTGATGTAAAAGGGGGACACCTACTGATGTTAGGAGACTTATTTTTTAGAAATAAATGGCACAAAGTCGTGATAGAATCTTATGGATTACATCTGGATTTTCTGAGTTTCCAGGAAGAGGCCCCAGGTGTTGGTATTTGCTGTTTTTCATCTGGGGGAATTCAAGGAAACGGGCTCCGCAGGAGTGTTTTCTCAGTGATGGGAATAGGTGCCTCGGTTTGAAAAAGTAAGAGATTCTGATTTTTATCCAAAAGGCACATCAAGCTAACCATGAACTATGAGGTATGGATAAAATAAAAAACCTTAGCTGTATAAATAACAATAATGATGATGATGATGATGATGATGACCATAAGGACAGTACTGAGCCTTAGTGACAGAAACCACCTGGGCTCCCACTGACCCCACAGCTGTTCTTATTGTTTTTGAGGGGGATGTGCCATTTGTAGACATTAATACATAGGTGCCTGGCTCCACAAAGACTATCATTTACATTTCTCTAGTCTTTTCTGGTTTTTGTTTTGTTTTGTACCAGGATTTGAACCCAGGGACACTCAATCACTAAGCACATCTCCAGCTCTTTTATGTATTTTATTTAGAGACAAGTTTTCACTGAGTTGATTAGGGCCTTTCTAAGTTTTTGAGGATGGTTTTGAACCCACGATCCTCCAGCCTCATTCTCCTGAGACACTAGCATTACTGGCGTGTGCCACGATGCCTACCTATGTTGTTTTTTTATTTGTTTGTTTTTTTCAGAAGATTTGTAGACAGATCTCTCTCTCTCTCTTTTTCCTTCCCTGAAGTAAATAGCACTAAGAAGGGAACTGTGAACCTCGTATAGGATCACAGGAACTGCACTTATCTCAACTGCTTGAATACCACAGATTCTACCACTGGGTGTTATGCTGGACAGGGCTGGGTAGGGGCAGTTGACAGAGAGTGAGGGTTGTGAAACTTAGAGGGAAGGACCTACAGAGTCTGCTTTACCAACAGGATATGGCAGAGCTTCAACCAGGAGAAGCCAGGAGAGAGACTGTGTTTTCCCAGGGGCTCTCAAGAAGGAGGCCATCCCAGGGATCAATAGGTATCTAGGGACAATCCTTGGACTGGGAACAAGGACAGTCCATTCTGTGCCTGGGCTGCAGTGACCCATGTTCTGGGGTCAGACTTACAAAATGTCAGTGTCATAGCACCAAGGGCAGTGGTATGATATAGAGTTCAGTGAGGGTGTCACCCGGGAAATGAGCTAGAAGAGTCTGATGTGTCATCCTGAGCAGCTCCAGCAGGGCTCTGTGTTACTGGGGTGAACACTCCAAGTTCAGGTGCTCCAGGGAGGTACTCTATGTGAGCAGATGGTGATCCCACATCCTGTGTCTTCATTGCCTTCATCCAGGATGGCTTCCTAGGTCTCCTGACCACTCTAAGGGTCATTGTCCCTTAGCAGTGGTCCAAGGCTGAATCCTACCTTCATGGCATGTTTGGGACACTTGCCCACTCCTTCCTAGCCTCTCTCCCAAAGTCCAAGCCAATTTGCCATCAGAACTGCAGCTCAAGTTGGGGAGAGGCCTCTCAGGACCTTGTCTCTGGATGGACAAGCATAGCCATTAGGCTAAATTATTAGAAGACTTTATAGAGTGATGTGGACTCTCATATGCTTCTAGTTAAAGCTCCAATCACGAGGCTTCTTTGGCTCTGTAACATTATCCTCCTGACTGGAGGGATGCCTGACTGCTCACCCTTAGGAGCTCAGCTCTGTGCAACACTAATGCTGATGAAACGCAGAGACCATGGAGTCTGAGTGCATTTTTCAGGAAGGTCCAGTTTTGGGCATTTTGATTACATTATGTTCAATAGTGAAGCAATGGGAGAAAAAGAAATTTCCCAGTGCCAGTTGCCAGTCTACTGTGGGAAGGAGGAGGTCAAAGATGGGACCAAATGCCATCTATGGAATGAGATTAGATGTTGTTGGAGAAACTACAAAAGCAGGTGATTGCTTAAAAGCAGAGTGCCATATATTAGCTCATTTCACAAAAATCCTAATAACAGTGTCACATGATAATGAAATGACAATGATGGGACACAAGTGACTTGGGTGACAGCAGGGGCACTAGGTAAGAAGTCCATGGTCCACCTTCTGCTGAGTCAGGTGTTATCAGTGGCCTCAGTAGGACAAGCTCAGTTCAGGCCAAGCTCCTGGAAGGTCAAATAGCCTTAATGAGCCAGGTCCAGGAAATATCATGCCCCAGAGGTTCATGACACTAATCATGGATCAATTCAGGTAAGGTGCTTCTGACCTGGGGCCCTGGAGACTAAAGCTTATTTTATGCTCTAAAAAGAGTAACTGGAGCAGTGTCAGTCTTTGTCAGTCTCCTGTTGTACCTTAATATTTGCAAGAAGGCTCCCCAGTAGTCCTAAATCAGCTACCCCAAGGGAGGAGCAAATTTGCAAAATCAACAAACACTCACTGCTCCCAAAACCCTGAAAGAGAATAAGAGAGGCTTGGGGGAGTCCAGATGTGCTCTGGATATCAGGACATTGAGCTCTGGGACATCTCCACCATGGCCTGAATCCCTTTCCTGCTCCCCTCATTCTCTGTACAGGTGATACGTTCAATTCTGTCTCCAGACTCATCCCCTGCAGGACTTTCAAGTGGACCCACCCCAAACCCTGACTTAGCCCAGGCACAACCTCAGGATAGAATTCTATAAACGAGTCCTTCATCCCCAGAACCCTTCTCGTCTCCTCTCTTGTAGGTTCTGTGGCTGCTTATGAGCTCCACATCAGTTGGCTGGGACAGATGGCCAGAATCACCTGCTCTGGAAATGAGCTTGTCAATGAATATGCCGGGCACTGGTACCAGCAAAAGCCAGTTCTGCTCCCAATGCCAGTCATCTATGGTGATACCAACAGGGCCTCAGGGATCCCTGACCAATTTTATGGCTCCAACTCAGGAGACACAGCCACACTGACCCTCAGCAGGACCCAGGCTGGGGATGAGGCTGACTACCACTGTCAGGTATGAAATAACAGTGATGAGTCTCACAATGACTCAGGCAGATGAAAAGTGAGATGTAAACTTCTGCTCATATCTATGTCACACTTTTCACCTAGCCTCATGAGAACCAGAAAAAAAACCATGGGCTTGTCTGGCCTAGCTCTCCCAGATCAGAGACACAAAAGCTGGCCTTTACTCCTAGCCCTCCAGCCAGGCTCTACAGAGGATAATCAGAGTAGATTCAGGGCAGGAAGAAGTAGGCTGCCCAGGTGTTTTCTGGGCCAGGTTGTGTGTTGGGGAAGGGGATACAAGGGATAGATAAATAGATTGAATCATCTCTCTATTCTCATGATACCTATGCTGTCTATATTTACTGATCTGGACCTCCAATTCTATTCCATAACCAAGAGAACATAGAAAGTTGAGCTCTGTTTTCATTTCATACAAAACAAGGAAATATCAGATCTAGAGGGGTGTTTGAAATTTTACATTAAGAATTTAGGAGAGAAGTCAGTGCTTTTCATGTGTAGCATTGCCACCATTGTCCCTGATGGGCCATGTGGAGGACAGCTGGCCTCCAAATGACATGGCCACCACACAGCCAAAATATTCTGGATTACTCTCTTGAACTATCCAGCTCATCTCAGCTTCTAAAATTCTGGGTTCCTTTGGTAGCCTTGGATCCTGAACAGCACAAACCCCTGTAGTAGACCGATAGGATATACCCAGATTCCACCCACAGAAGCTCAGAGTTCTGGCAGCTCATAGAGGTGCCCTATAGCAAAGTGATCTTGGTTACAGAGAACTCCCAAGATCCACATCCTTCCCAGAGACATTCAGCTTAATGACTGCCTTGAGGCCATGAAGCCAGGGCCATGACTCTATTTATCATGTCCTGAAGGACATCCAGCTCCAGAGCTTCCACAAGGATGCAGAGGCTTCAGCTGCCACCTCTTGAGGGTCACTGTGTCCATCTGACCCCTGCTGCTTCCCTCTGTGTTTTCAAGACAACCAGAGCGTCAATCTCCATCTCTAAGTATGCATCCAGGACACCTAACCAGAGAGCTGCAGTCCCTAACAAGGGAATTCAGAGAACTTGGAGGCTACACTGCATCCAGAAATTATGGGTAGCTCTTAAGCTCCCAGTGAGAATGTTCAAATGCCCTGCCTATAGCCAATGTTTCTTTATTCCTATAAAATTAAAACAGAAACTAACTTACTTGGTACTCTATGTTATGAAATAGATTTCTTGGGTCAGAACAATCTTAGAGGTGAATCTAGTCATAGGTGAAGAAGGTGCTTCACTTGAGTGGCTCACTTCAGTGAGTCTATAGATCCTAGAGGTGAACCTAGGCATAGGTGGAACAGGTGCTTCACCTAGGTGGAACAGGTGCTTCACCTGACTCACTTCACCTGAGTCTGCAGATGTATACCCACAGGTATGAATTACAGAGATCAATCAACTTCACTTCTATACAACATATTTTGCAGGATATATATATATATATATATATATATATATATATATATATATATATAATTTGTACTGGGATTGAATTCAGGGCCACTCAATCACTGAGCCACATTCTCAGCTCTATTTTTTATTTTTATTTAGAGACAGGGTCTCACTGAGTTGCTTAGTGCCTTGATTTTGCTGAGGTTGGCTTTGAACTCACAATCCTCCTGCCTCAGCTTCCTGAGCCACTGGTATTACAGGCGTGTGCAACCGCACCCAGCAAGAAAAATATTTTTTTTTAATTTCTCCAAGCTTATCTATCCATATAAGGTCTCTGTATTACAGTTCAACCTAGCAAATTCAACACTAAAAAAGTAAAAACAACAGCATAAATGTGACAACATGTTATCCACTTCCATATCCATGAGCAAAAATTCTCCAAATTAAAAAATGAAGATAACCATGCTCCAACTCATATGATAAAACTGTCCCACCATCAAGAACACACTAGCTTATCCCACAAAAAAGGCAAAAGTTTTTTTTTTTGTCTTTCAGAATGTTCATTTGCTTACTCTATTTTTATCCCATTATTTTAATACTTAGATCCTCTTAACAGATCTCTTATCTTAGAGGATGCTGTGATAAGGGAGAAAACAAAAAAAAAAAACTTAATACATATTCAATGATATTTTTGTCAGAAAATGGAAAACATATTTTTTAACCATAGAAACCACATTTTCACTCCTGAAAGGATTAAGTGATTAACACTTCTGTTTAACTGGCCTGTGTTTATTTTCTGTATTTACCTGCAGATAGATGGAGTGCTAATGAATGTCCTGCAGTCCATAATGCTCCTCCTCACCCCATTCTGGAGTGAACACCCAATTCCTCTTTCATGGTCAAGATCAATCACCAGTCAGTACCTCAGCTTAAATGATTATTGCCTGTCACGGCTAGGCAAAAGGAGGCATTGTGTGATTTTATCACAACCACTGTGAATCTCCTGGGGAATCATCCTCCTTCTGGAACTGAAACTTCCACACTACATGAGCATAATGTAAGTTATAGAGATAAGACACAAACTTTGTGCTAGGTCATTAGGGATAATAGTGGGGGATAGTGGAGGGTGGAGTTACTCCCATTTCTACACCCAAATTCCTGTTCCAGGAATCCTGATTATAGGACATACATATTAGACACTAATTTAGAACATTAAAGCATCCTGGAAGACATTGTCAGCTCTTTGAGCTGTGGCAACATAGCTGGCTTTGTCACTGAGTCCTCAAACATCCTTCAACTTCATGTTATATCCCAGGTTGTCAGTTTCCCTCTAATCACTGTAATGACTCTCTTCATGTTCTTTCACTAACATTATGGTGATTAATTTAATTTATTTGTGTTAATTATTTCCCCAGTGTCAGCATATTTCTAATGCAATAACACATGTGTAAAACCAGAGACATGAGCAGACGGAGGCTAATTTTTCTCCTCCAAAAACAAGCCTGATGTGTGATGGTTGTTATTTTCCAGTGATTACCAATTTCATGTGGAACAGGAGACATTTCTCAGTTTCTTTTCTACCATCCTTAGCATCTTAGGCTTGCTTGCTTTCTTGTTGACTTAAAACCTCAGGGTGACCATTGCAACTCCACTAATCACACCCATATTCAAGAGGCCAAATGATGCAAAAGCCATAATGTTTCCCTTCTTCATAAATGCAGAAGTGCTCTGAGAAGAAGCCTAGTTTACTGAGTCTTCCATGCCATGGACCTGCATTGGTGTACATGGTCAATCCTTGCTGCCTTGGATTTGGAAGGAGTGTCTGAATATGCAAGAAATAGAAAAATGCAAAGATTTAAGCACCTGAGGCTGCAAACCAAGTTTATCAAGGCCATAATCCCCACCAAAAGAAACAGGGAAACCCCAAAGAGCAGAAGCTTTGTCATATTGTGCAGACTTCCTGGAATAAAATGTGGGGCAGACCACATTGGGTTTGAGTAAAATACTGGTTGTGAATGGTTTTGCCTGTGTCATTTGTCTTGTATTTACCACCACTCTATGTGATTCAACACCTGAAGCTGGCATCAAGGAGAGCCAGTCCCTGAGTAATGTGTCACCCAGCCCCAATCCGAGCCATGGGCCACCCACTGTGACCACCCACCACCTGGAGAAAAATGTGCAGATACATCTGAGTTGGGTACTGACCCTCCTCCTCCAAAGAGATGTTCACCTTTTCTTTGTAGTCTGAGCCGCTCTACCTGACCGTGACACAAGGAAGGGACACACACAAGGGGAATTGCTCCCCTGGGGACAGCAGGACTAGAATTGAGGACTTCTAAAATAGAGCAGTAGGTTCTGAATCCACACATTTGCTAAGGTTGTCCCTGAACAGCAAGCAACCATCATGGAAAGGCCACTTGAAAAAGCCATGTGGGAAGGGACAGGGCCTGAAATTCAGGGGCATTGGTTCTAACATGCTGGGGGTTAGTGACCAAGGTCTGAGACCTGCAGGAGAAGTTTTCATTTTTCTACAACATTGTCTTTGACACTCATGTAGATATTTTTGGTTTCTGTATCTGTAACTTTTAAGCTTTTATACAATTTTTCTGTTAAGGTGGCAGAGGTTTTGGTACCTCATCTCCCCTGAGACCACCATTCCTGCTGAATCTCTGTAACTATCAGGCAGTATTGAAGCACAAAGTGTGGACCCTCCCCAGAGCATGCTGGAGATTGGAAGCTCAGCACCTAAGATGTTCATGAGGAGCTCACAACAGGGACAGAGTTATAGCATTGCAGTGGATTTTTAAAATTTCATGGACACTTGGTCAGGAAGGAATTTTATTCCCACTATGCATCCCAAGAGCTAAGATCTGGGCAGGAAACACACCTGACTAAGCCTCTTACTATTATAAGTAGACTGGGTTCAGATAACACAGACAGACTCCCTTTTGAGCCCAGAGTGTCCAGGCCATCCCATAAGCACGGTGAAGACACAGACTAATGTAGATGTGCTGCCCAGACTATGGGACCAACAAGAAAAAGAGACTTCTGTGGGCAGAGGGTAGGTCTGTAAGCTTGCCTTTTCCCTTTCTTTATACCTGAGGCTGAACCATGCTCTGGACACCACAGCTTCCTTGGCAGCAGTCCTGAGCTTGGTCTAATTTACCATAGGAGGTAATTCTCCCAGCAAGTGGATAAGAGAGGCCTGGGTAGAAATCAGCCCAGCCTGGGCCTAAGGATGTAGCTTAAGGACACTTCCACCATGGCTTAGTCAACCCTCCTCCCCAACCTCCTGGTTTACTGCACAGGTGATACCCTAGGGTCTCTGCCCACCCACCAGGTCTAAGGATGTGGGCCCAGCCTGGCCCTGACTCTACTTAGCAGGGCTGAGCCTGTGGTTGGGAAGATGCTCAGAACCTGTTGCAGGATGGGGGACTGTGAGGATGAAATTCACACTATGCTCACTACTTTGTTTGGTTTGCTGAAGTGTTCAGAGTCTCCATCTTCCAGCAGCTCATGGGCCACAGGGGCTGATGCTGATGCCATTGACCACCCTTTGTGCCTTCAAATTTTCTGAGCTCTTTTAGGCATGGTGAAAAGATAGTGTCATTCCGGAAGTGTCCTTCATCTTTAGTCTCACCTCCTCTCCTTCTCTCTTCTTTTAGGCTCTGTATCCTCTTACATCTTGATTCTGTCACAGTCAGTTTCAGTGAACTGTGGACAGACAGCTAGGTCACATGAGTAGGCAGCATCATTGAAAATAAAAGCATGCACTAGTGCCAGCAGAAGCAAGATCAGGCCCCTGTGCTAGTCATCTACAATGATGATACCAGTTCCTCAGGTTCCCTGATCAATTCTTTGCTCTCAGGGAACACAACAACTCTGGCCATCTGCTGGGCCTATGTCATTAGGATGCTGTTTATTACTGCCATGTGTAGGATTAGTATCACTGCTCACAGAGTTACGCAGAAAGTGAGGGAAATCTGCCAGTTTGCCTCCCCCATGGCTCCTTCCTGCCCTGGCCACACTGACAGGTGATGGCCTGACACATGGAGTTTAAGCTTCTAGTCCTGCTCCTGCCCTCATATTTCTGAAACATGGGGACAGGTTCCTGGACCTCTCCAAGCTCAGCTGATTCCATTGGAACCTGAACAGTTCATTTTTATGAACTTGAACTGCCAGCTTACAAAGGCCACAGAAAGTACTCAATCACACAACACTAAGTCTTGTTAGTAAGGAGAATTTCACTTTAGCAGGGTCATAGTGATGGTTATGAATGGGAGGGTGTTAGGGGATGGTTTTTGTTAGGAGTACGTGCACTAGGAAGATTTAAGGAAAGTCTTTCAAGGTTGGTGTTTCCTGGAATTGGGACACATCTGTAACATAAAACAGGATGGGTGGACCTCAGGGAAACAGTGCAGGGAGAAGACTCACTGTTGGAAATGAGTAGGAAACTTTTATTGGCTAATCTTCCACTTTGGCCAAGGGAGAGATGTGTAATCAGAGGATTCAGCTGTGGACAATAGATTTTTAGAAATGGACTGAAGCAAAAAGGACTTAGTTACTGTTTACTCCCTCATCTTCTTGGGCATGAGTCTCCTATGCCCAATAGTGAAGCTGACGCAAATGCCTGGCCTCAGTTCTCAGCATGAACCACACTCACTGCAGGTTGACAATGATCTTGTGAGAGGAGAAATATGAGCTATTCACAGCTATTCACACACATACACACATACCTCTCCAAGCACAGGGTTGAGAGGTGCTGGTCCAGCTGCCCCAGTCCTGAAAAACTTATGGCCCAAGAATAGAAATGACCAAGTCAGGGCCCCCCAAAGGGGTTTTGGTGCAGGGTTCACGTGATAGAAATGATGTTCCCTGGTATTCTATGTCTGGACTAGTCCAGGAATGGAAGACTGTTCTCCCTGTTCCAGCTTTACTCCAGCAGCATCCTTGGCCCCCTTCCTCCTTCTGCAGGCGTGCTTCTCCACAACCACTCTCACTGCCTCCCTCAACTCTAAGAAATCACCTCCCTTTGCCTTGCTCCAAGGCCTCTGCTCTCTATACCAAAACCTGTCCCAAGGAACAAACCCATATTATCTCCTGATCCCAGCCCTGACTCTGAAATCAGCCCAGTAATGCTGCTAAGGTGAACCCCTGAGAATGAGACCCAGTTTTATCAAAGAGCAGCCAAATCTGCTATCAAGTCCTTGACCATGAAGTATGAGGTTTGTGATGAAATAAAAAAAAATGTTATTAATAGAAATTGTGATAATGGATAATGATAATGATGTAGGGAGATTTAGTACAGAAACATCCTGGGCTCCTTCTGACCCCACAGCATCTCTCTTGCCATGGGATGGCAGCAGTCCTGGCTGCAAATACACAGGAGCCTGGCTCCATAGAGTACATCCCATGTTTCTTGGGACTTTTCTCTTTCTTCAGAAGAACTGAGAAGCAAGCTCTCTCTCCTTTCCTTAAAGGAAACAAAACACCAGGAAATAAACTTTCACCCTCAGACAGGGTGAAAGAAACTGCACAACACCCACCTGACTATATCCCATAGAGGCCAACTCTTTGTGCTATGCTTGGAAGGGCAAGGTGGATGCAGCTAGGACAGAGAGAGGCTGGACACCCTATACACACCATTCAAGGTAACATGGGCCTTAGAGACACATGGAGAAGGGAGCTACTGCTCCTAAAGTCCTCCAATAGTGTGACCGTAGCCACATGTGTGATTAATTGAGACTTTTTTTTTGTTTTTTTTCAAGGATCTGAACAAAATAAGAGACGGGTAATTTCTATCCTTTTTTATATTTTATTTATTTTTTATTTATAATATTAGTATGTATTATAATTCATAATGCACATATATATATATATATATATATATATATATATAGTATCTTTTTACATACAACTGTTTGTATACAAAGTATATTCGTACCATTCAGGCCTTCAATCATGCATTTAGGATAATGATATCCACCTCTGAAAGCCATTCCATAGAAACACATGAGTCCTCTGAGAGCAATACAAGTGGAGGCCAAGAGGGAGGCCCATCCAGGGATGTCAACAGGTCTCCAGGTCATAGTCCCTGTACTGGAAGTCCAAGGACTGCATCACATGCTTTGGCTTCTGCGACCACATTCTGTCCATCACACACACAGTGTTTACCCAGGACACTGGCAGGAGCCTGGGAACAGTGAGGTCCTCGCCTGGGACATGCCCTGGAGGAGGCTAGTCCCAGATATCAGCTTTGGTAGTTGCCTGTGAGACAATAGGGAGTAAAACTAAAATCCCTCTAGGAGGGATTTCCATATGAGAAGATGGAACTTTACTGTGTCCTTTACTCAGAACAGCTGCTTGAGAGTCCTGCCCAATCCTTGAGCACTTTCTCTTACAGTCCAGCAGTGGTCCCAGAACTGATTCCTCTATCCTGGGCACTTCCACAGATGCCTGCACACGTCTCCCTTCCTCTCCTCCCACTTCCTGGTAGATCTGCACTGAGGGCTGTAGTCCTGCTCTCAGGTGCAGTCTCAGGTGGGGACAGCACTCAAGATATTATCTGCATGGAGCAAGCACAGTCTCCTTTAGCACACTGCAGAGCAGGGGGACCACCATCTGTCTTAGCTCTTAACATCATTGCTAATGATGTTAAACTTTTTTTTCATACATCTGTTGGCCATTTGTATTTCTTCTTTTAAGAAGTGTCTGTTTAACTTTTTAACCTGTTTACTAATTCAGAGGGTTTTTTTTTTTGTTGTTGTTGTTGTTTTTTTTGGTGTAAAGTTTTTTGAGTTCTTTTTATATTCTAGATCTAAATCCTCTGACAGAAGAGTAGTTAGCAAAGATTTTCTCCCATTCTGTAGAATCTCTCTTCACATTACTAATGGTTTCCTTTGTTGTTCAGAAGCTTTTTAATTTGATGTCATTCCCATATGTTAACCCTTGGCATTATTTCCTGAGCTTCAGGGGTCCTATTTAGAAAATCATTGTTATGGTTTGGATGTGAGGTGTGCCCCAAAAGCTGATACAAGGCCAGAAGGTTCAGAGGAGAAATGATTGGGTTGTGAGAATCTTAACCTAATCAGTGAATCAACCTCCTGGTAGGGATTAACTGAGTGATAACTGAAGTGGTAGGGCATGACTGGAGGAAGTGGGCATTGGGGGCATTATTTTTGGGTATATATTTATATATAGCAAGTGGGGACCTCTCTCTCTCTGCTTCCTGATCTCTATGTGAGCTGTTTCTCTCAGTCACACTCTTCCGCCTTGATGTCTGCCTCACCTTGAGTCCCAAGGAATGGAGGCAGCCTTCTACGGACTAAGACCTAAAACAGCATGAGCACTCAAATAAACTTTTCCTCTCTGGGTTTTTTATGGTTTGGGAGTCTTTTAGTCACAGAATTGAAAAATCAGACTGAAACAGTCATTATTAGTGCCAAACAGCTGGAGTGTTGACCCTATGTTTTCTTCTAGGTGTTTCATAGATTCAGTTCCAATACCTAGGTCTTTAATCCATTTTGAGTGGAGTTTATTCAGGGTGGATGTTAAGGGTCTAGTTTTATTCTTCTACATATTCTACAATGCCCTTCTACCATGATGTTTTTTCAACAGAGTCAGCAGGTCCTGAAGACCTACAAAATTGTGAGCTAAAATAAATCTTTCTTCCTCTAAGTTTTTCTTGTCAGGTATTCTGGTTACTGTGATGAAAATCCAACACAAATGTGATAGTCAGAGAGCACATTAATTGTTCAGGTAGTCCTGTGCAGGATATTATGCTAAGGAGAGACCTGAGACTAACAAAGGACAAACTATGGTAACTTGAAGACCTGAAGGATTAAAGATCTCTGCTAAATGTAATGACATAGGTGAACATAAAACCAGTAATTGTGTAGTAAAAATATATATTCTCATTTCTAATGTTTTACTATACAAATTAAAAGACAGATGAAAATACATCATAGTGTGAATAATTAATTCCAGAGGTCAGAAAATGTACACACATCATAATTGTGACAATAACATCATAAAAATGAGAGGGAATAGCCAATGGATGGAGTAGAGATAACACATGGTAATGGAACTAAGTTGGCATCAATTCAAACTATATTGGTATTGATGTAAGATATTAAGTGTTATACACATAGTAACCACTATGGAAATGAATTGAAAATAGAAGAAAAATGATATGAAGAGATATCTAAAATGGTTAGCTGAAAATAAAAATCAATAAATCACAGTGGAAGCCAGTATTGGATCAGTGAGGGACTAAAATAAAAGATGCAAATTTTGTATGATGACCAAAAATGCACTTACCCCAAAAGTCTTAAAAGGAATAAGAGAGGACTTGGGGAACTGAACTAGGTATGTCAGGACAGAGTTTTTGTGTGTCTCCACCATGACCTGGATACCTCCCCTGCTCCCAATACTCCCTCTCTGCACAGGTGATCTGGACCCAGCCTCTACCTACTGAAATATCACAGGACAATGAGCTGGACCTCTCCCAAAATCTAAGCTCAGCTGGGACAGAGATAGTTCAGTGGGTCCACATAGAATGTGTCCTTCATCCCCAGGGTCAATCTCTTCTCTTATTTTGCAAGCTCTGTGGTCTCCTATGAGCTGACTCAGATACCCTGAGTCTCAGTAGCCCTAGGACAGACAGCCAAAATTACCTGCTCTGGAGATGCACTGCCAAAACAAAATGTATCCTGGTATCAGCAGAACCCAGGCTAGCACAGGTAATATACAGGTAATATACAAAGATAGTGAGCAACCCTCAGGGAACCTGGAGATATTCTCTGGGTCCAGCTCAGGGACAATGGCCACCCTGACCATCAACAGAACTTAGGCCAAGGACAAGGCTATTACTTTTCCTCATGTAACAGTGATGGTAATTATTCTGCAATGATACAGATATATATGGTAGTGAGACACAAACCCCCTTGCTGTCTGTATTAGACTTCTCCTCAATATTCAGTAGGACTGGAGACAAAACTACAAAGGTCTTGTTCAGTTCACACTGATCTGAGGTCCTGAGGCTACCCTTGCTTCTGAGCCTTCCAGCTAGGCTCAACACTAGGTTGTTCAAGGGTGATTTATGGCAATCAATACAGATGGCATGGTGTTTTCTGAGCCAGGGAGTGAGGAAAGAAAAGGAAAGTATGTGGAATACAGACATCACTTCATATTCATAGTCCCTGGATTTCCATGCCATGTGGGGTGGGCTGCTCCATATCCCCAATATTCCAGAATTCTATCCCTTTGAGCTGTTCAGCACTTCTCAGTTCCTGAATCCCAGGTTCTCATAGCAGCATGGGATCCTGAACAGAGAGGGCTAGTATACTGGAAACAGGGTTTGGCCTTGATCTCCCCTTCAGACCTGACCCACCCACCCCACAGAATCTCAGATTTCTCACAACTCGTAAGTCATTTCACTAGAAAGTGACATTGAACCCAGAAAGAAAAAAAAAAAAAAAAAAGCTTCCCCAGATTTACATCCTTCTCAGACAGGTTCAGTTGACTACCTGAGGCCATGAACCCAGGTTTTAGGATGCTCTGAAGGGCTTCCATCTCCACTGCTCCCTGGAGGGATGCTGAGTTTTCAGCTGCCATCTCATAGGATCACTGTCTCCTTTAGCCCAGTTCTGCTTCCCTCTCTGCTTTCAAGACAGCCGAGCATCATTGTCCCTCTCAGAGACTGCAACAGGACACCTGATTAGTGAATAGCAGCAGGTTTTCCCAACATGAGCATTCAGAGATTTTTATGGTTTGGATATGTGGTGTTCCACAAAAGCTCATGTGTTAGAAAATGCAAGCATGTTCAGAGGCAAAATGATTAGGTTATAAGGCTTGAACTAATCAGTGATTTAATCCACTGATATGGATGGTAACTGTAGGCAGGTAGGCTATGGCTGGATTAGGTAGTCACTGGGGGCATGACTCGGGTTTATATTTTGTCCCTGGTGTGTGAGGTTCTATCTGCTTTCTGGTTGCCATGACTTGAGATGCTTTACTCTTCTGCCCTTCTGCCATGATGTTCTGAGTCACTTCCAGCTCAGAGCAATGAAGCTGGTCATCTATGGACTGAGGCTTCTGAAAGCATTAGTCAAAATAAATTTTTCCTCCTCAAAATTATTCTTGTTGAGTGTTTTGTTCATAGCAACAAAAATGCTTACTAAAACAGGGACCATGGAGACCAACCAATATTAAGAAAGTTGCTCTCTCCTGACAAATTTCCACTATAAGTGTTCTAATGTGCCATCTAGTACCAATTGTTACTTGCACTTTTGTAAAATAAAATTGGAGCCTGACATCCTAGGTATTCCAGGTTGAGAAAGAGTTGAAGCATTAGACACATGCTGGAGATGAATCCAGAGACACATGGACAACCAGAGCCCTTATGTCTATATGGTGACTAAACAGATACTCATGGATAGGTATGAGTTATAGGAATAAAGAACTTTACTTATAAACTCCATACATGGTACAACAAAAATAATTCTTCCCGCTACTCCAACCAGAAAATATACACATGATCAATTCTAGGAAATCCACTTGAGCCTATCAAAGTTGGAAATAAAAAAGTCACATAACCCACCTATGTAAACCAGAATCTCATTAATGTCATTCCCATCTCCATGATCAAAAAGTCTCCAATTAAAGACAATTATGATAACCATGCTATACCTAATATGATAAAATTATACAACAAACAAACAACCAAACACGATCAGCAAGCAGGGGCAGAGTCGAGCGGGCCACAGTCCGAAGCAGCGCTGTCTGCACCACAGTCACAGGTGTGGCTTCCTGGTGCTACTTCGGCAGGGAGACATCCACCCAACAGCTTTGAAATCGATCGGCGAGGATACGGGAGTCTGCGGAGCTGCTGTTGACTGGAAGGAGAGCACCGCCATCTTTGAAAGCTCCAGACAAAGGGGAGGAGGCGAAGAGCGACCACTGCGGCCATCCAGGGTCTCTCCAGCTCTCTGAAGGCAACGCACAATTGGGTGAGACTCGGGTGGTCAGCAGGGGAGGGCGTTTCTGAGGCTAGTGCAGCAGCAACAAGAAGCTGCAACTGTGGGTGGGCTTGGGGAGGGGGTGCCTTCTGGAGGGTCCCCTTCCCGGTGCCATTCATCTGCTGGCAGCCGCAAACCCCCTGGGCCACTCCTTCACTGAACCGTGCAGCCACTGGCCTAAGATGCAGCCTTGATTTCATTGACAGGATCGCAGACTGTCTGGACGTGGTCCAATGGCAATTGGTTTGAACTGGAAGGGAAAAAGAAGAGAGGGGCTTCCCAGGGCCCGTTTTGTCTGAGACTTGGGGTTCGACTTTTTTTTTTTTTCCTTTTCTTTTTGTTGGTTTGCTTGTCTTGTTGGATTGCAGGGAGTTTTTTTGTTTGTTTGTTTGTTTGTCTGTTTGTTTATTTTTCTTTTTCTTTTTTTGGCTTTGTTTTGTTCTGCTTTTTTTTTTTTCCTTCCACATTGATTGTTAGTGTGTTTGTTTGCTTCCGCTCCTTTTTTCTTTCCTTCTTTTCTTCCTTCCCACTCTTGTATCTTTTCTTCCTCCTTCATCTTTCATGTTTACATCCTGCCAGTGCAAACTAAACAGAGGCAAAAACAAGTTATACGCAGAAATTGGGATTTCTAGAACCGGCGCAATTGAACTGGGTAGCAAAGTGGTGTTATATATAGTTTACTCTCTATTTCCTTGATTCTTTCTCTCCTCTCTCTTACACCAAATCCTACTCTTTTATCATTTTTTTTCTTTTCCAACTTACTTTATATATAAATTTATCTTTTCACCTAATTGTCAACCCCATTCTCTTTCCTCCATCGTCTACTGATACTAAACCACTTCCACTAAACCACTTCAATAGATATCTCCTTTCATACTTTCCAAGAAAGAACAATTCAAGACACTTCCTTCTTCCTAAACATAACACCTCTGTATCCAATAATTGAAGCTATAAAACCCTATCAGAAGTGTACAGAGTAAATTGGAAATAATATCTGGGTTAACAAAATCTGTACATTGTGATCAAACTTGGATTTTCTGAATAGAAAGTGTTAGGTTTTAAAAGTGTAAAGGAATTATAAGGTGATCTGATAGCATTGTACTACAGAAACAACATAAGGCTTTAAGGTAAAATCAAAATAGTCAAGGTCCCACAGTGCAGGAAGAATAGACACACAAGCAATATGAAAAAACAAGGAAAGAAAATGACACAAACAAATCAAGAAACCTCATCGGTAGATGTCATGGCAAGCACAGTTGGTCAAATGCCAGAGATGGAATTTAGAAATTACATATGCCAAATGTTTATGGAACTTAAGAATGAACTCAAAAATGAGATGAGGGAGCAGGTACAGGAGGCAAAAGATCATTTTGACAAAGAACTCCAAAAACAAATACAGGAAGTAAGAGATTACTTCAATAGGGAAATAGAGGCTCTAAAGAGAAACCAAATAGAAATTCCAGAAATGAAAGAAGCAATAAACCAAAATAAAAGTTCAATTGAAAGCATCTCCAACAGAGTAGACCACTTGGAGGAAAGAACCTCAGACAATGAAGACAAATTATATGTCCTAGAGAAGAATTTAGAACATACAGCAAAACTTGTTAGAAATCAAGAACATAACATCCAAGAATTATGGGACAGCATAAAAAGACCAAACTTAAGAGTGATCGGCGTAGAGGAAGGGGCAGAGTTTCAAGCCAAAGGAATGAGTAATCTATCTAACGAAATAATTACAGAAAATTTTCCAAGCTTGAGGAATGAAATGGAAAACCAAGTTCAAGAGGCATACCGAACACCAAACAAACAAAATCTCAACAGATCCACACCTAGACACATTATAATGAAAATGCCTAATACACTGAGCAAGGAGAGAATACTAAAAGCCACAAGAGAAAGTAAACAAATTACATATAGGGGGAAACCAATCAGACTATGTTCAGATTTTTCAACCCAGACCTTAAAGGCAAGAAGATCCTGGGGTTTATCCCAGGGATGCAAGGCTGGTTCAACATTCGGAAATCAATAAACATAATACATCACATCAATAGACTTAAAGACAAAAATCATATGATCATTTCCATTGACGCAGAAAAAGCATTTGACAAAATACAACACCCCTTTATGTTCAAAACACTGGAAAAACTAGGAATATCAGGAACATATCTTAACATTATAAAAGCTATTTATGCAAGGCCCCGAGCTAACATTATCTTAAATGGAGAAAAATTGAAAGCATTCCCTCTAAAAACTGGAACAAGACAGGGATGCTCCCTTTCACCACTGCTATTTAACATAGTACTGGAATATCTGGCCAGAGCAATTAGACAGACAAAAGAAATTAAAGGGATCAAGATAGGAAAAGAAGAGCTCAAATTAGCACTATTTGCTGATGACATGATAATCTACCTAGAAGACCCAAAAAACTCTACCAGAAAACTTTTACAACTAATAAACGAATTTGGCAAAGTTGCAGGATACAAAATCAATACACATAAGTCAAAGGCATTTGTGTACATCAGCGACAAAGACTCTGAAAGGGAAATGTTGAAAAATACCCCATTTGCAATAGCATCAAAAAAAAAAATAAAATACCTGGGAATCAACCTAATGAAAGAGGTGAAAGACCTCTATAACGAAAATTATAGAACACTAAAGAAAGAAATTATAGATGAACTCAGAAGATGGAAAGACCTACATTGCTCGTGGATAGGTAGAATTAATATTGTCAAAATGTCCATACTACCAAAAGCATTATACAGATTTAATGAAATTCCAATCAAAATCCCAATGTCATTCTTCAAAGAAATTGAAATAGCAGTCATGAAATTCATCTGGAAAAATAAGAGACCCAGAATAGCCAAAGCAATCCTGAGCAAGAAAAGTGAAGCAGGGGGCATCACCATACCAGACTTTAAATTATACTATAGAGCAATAGTAACAAAAACAGCATGGTATTGGCACCAAAATAGACTGGTGGACCAATGGTACAGAATTGAGGATACAGAGACTAATACATATAATTACAGCTATCTTATATTAGACAAAGGTGCCAAAAATGTACAATGGAGAAAGGATAGCCTCTTCAACAAATGGTGCTGGGAAAACTGGAAATCCATATGCAACAAAATGAAATTAAACCTTTATCTCTCATCATGCACAAAACTCAATTCAAAGTGGATCAAGGACTTAGGAATTAGACCAGAGACAATACACCTAATAGAAGAAAAAGTAAGCTCCAATTTCCAACATGTTGGATTAGGCCCCAAGTTCCTTAATAAGAATCCTGTAGCGCAAGAATTACTACCAAGAATTAATGAATGGGATAGATTTGAACTAAAAAGCTTCTTTTCAGCAAAAGAAACAATCAGCGAGGTGAATAGAGAGCCAACTAATTGGGAACAAATATTTAATACATGCACATCAGATAGAGCACTAATCTCTAGAATATATAAAGAACTCAAAAAACTTTACACTAAAAAAACAAATAACCCAATCAATAAATGGGCTAAGGAATTGAGAAGACACCTCTCAGAAGAAGATACACGATTAATCAACAAATACATGAAAAAATGTTCAACATCGCTGGCAATTAGAGAAATGCAAATCAAAACTACTCTAAGATTTCACTTCACTCCAGTCAGAATGGCAGCCATCAAGAACACAAGCAACAATAAATGTTGGAGAGGATGTGGGGAAAAAGGCACACTCATAACAGAAAAAAAAAAAAAACTAATCTTTTCCCTGTAAGAGAATACAAGGTACTTTTCATCCTCAACTATATACGATTTTCTCTCTTTGGTATTTTGTAACTTAAATATTAAGGCGTAAAATTACCCAATTTTAACACATCTTATGTTAGATGATATTTGATCAAATAGGGTATGAAAAAGCATTAAAATAGAATTTAGATTCTCCTAGGGGAACTTGACCTGAAGACCAAATTTTGTCTTCTCTCACCAATTCTTATATTATTATAGATCTAGGAGATAAGATTGTTTATACAGCTGGGCCACTGGCACCACTCTTCCATGTGCCATAGGGCCTCATCACACTGGAATACAAATCCAGTTCCCAACTTTCACTGTTCTTCATAATTTGGAGCAACAACCCAAATTTCTAATACTTCATGAAATCATAGTGATCCTATAAGCTTTGTGCTTCTCTTATTCTAAGTAGGGAGTGTAAGATAAAAAAAATATTAATTATTTTGTGGGAGATGGTTCAAAAGATTCCCACAACTTGATACTAAATATTTGGGCACCTATGGTAGAAAAACATCTTATAGTTTCTTCATATTCCAGAATGCCTGTGTCTCTCCAAACTGTTCAATATACTTGCCACCTCATGCACATTTTAAGCCAGTTTCCATGACAACATACAGTCCTATGCAGTTCCCCTGGATTTCCATATGTCCAAGCTCCCATAGACTTATTTATGACAGGAAAGAGTAAAGTATACACGTCAGGACACAAGTGTAGACATATGCCTTCATCTATTCCATGTGAATGCACATAGTTTCTGATCCTCTTCTACAAGAAGAATAAAGAGCTAAATTGCCACACCAATTGTTTATACCATAAACCTGAACACATATTATTCTGCTCTAACACTTTCCACAGATGGAGCAAATATGACCAATTACATGACTTCCTGTCTAGACATGTAGAAATATAATTTTATCTCCTATGACCCATTCAACTGTTAAGGGTGGAAAGACCAAAAAAGTAAATGGATATAAAAACCAACTTCAACCCTGAGTCTTAAAGTCTTTATACATTGCACATTCTACATGGCTTCCTAACCCAACATGCAATATTTTCATCTACTATTCTGCAGAGCCACTGAGAATTTGATAGGAAATACTCAGAATTTGTCAATTGCATAAAGGTACAAGTAAGAAATAGTTTAGTATTTTCTAATTATTTGTTCTGTGTTCTAAACACTAGACCCTGAGCTTGTAGAGTGACAACACCAATGATGAACAATAAAGGAGTGGGCATGGCTGTGCCCAGTACAATTTCACAAACTCAGCCAGTAGCCACAGTTGATTGTGTTTTGCACTTTGCCTGAAGACTTGCCTTGCAGTATATTCTACCTAATAAAATTGGCTTGGGTCTAGAAATGTGAGTTGAAATTGGCATGAGAAAACTACCTTCAGACATCCTTCATTACTTCTGAGTGTTCAGATTTAACAGGACCCAGATTGGCTCATCTTCCACTAGATCCAAGGATGCTGAGCCCTTCCCACCTCTCCACAGGTTGAACCTCAGCTCTGTCACTCAGATTTTTCTCTAAAAAATGTAGTCACCTAGCTTCTGATGGTTATGCACTTTCACATGTCCTATTATTTCAGAATACTGTTATATCAATCATTTACTCAAAACCTCACTCTGATACAAGCATTAGTATTATCAGATTATATTTCAAAGATTGTAAATGTAAATGATGTATTATTAGAATGCTCACTTGTACCATAACATGTCTAAAATTAGCTTTAAATCTTATACTGAAAATCATGCTTCTAGATTTAGAGATTTTAGTTTCAAAGATTTAGTTGATAAAATCTATATCAGGTCAATGATGGATTTTATGTAAGACATGTTAACAAATAATTTTGTAACTAATATTCTTTTCCTCCAAAGTCAAATCAATTCTAGACTATGTGAACCAAGATTGCTAAAGTAGCTGCAAACATTAGATGAATGATATTTTCATAAACATTTAGTGACTGGAAATTTTTAAGCACACATGAGACAAGTTGGACAAGAAAATCTACTAAATCAACTCTAAATTTAATAAAATAAATACAGATAAAATGTTTCCAAGAACACTTTTTTGACCCATCTGAGATGTATGTCAATTTAAAGTGCCTATGTTATTTCCAACATATAGTATGAGAAAATGGTGTAAAAATATCTTAAATAAGTTTTCTCCAGTTCCCATGACAATGATACTATTTTTTTTTATGTTGGGATTCATAATATACATTATTTTAAAATTATACAAGTCTCTTTATTTTTATCTAGAGGCCAATAATGTGGCTACTGGACATTAGAATATAAATAGGATCTCATTTCATTATTATATGTACAGTGATGGATTGTGACAAGGACTTTATAGTAACCTTGTATTTTAGAATAACCTGGTAGAGGAAGCCCTATCACTACCTACACACAAATGAGGACTAAGACAGAGGTGCTGATGTAGGAGAGAGTCTTGGAATATGAACCACCTGCTCAGTAGGACTGAGCCTCAGCCCTACTCCTGCCCCATTCTAGGAACACCACATCCACCTCATGATCACAGCAGGCCCTATTGACCTCATGGCTGGTGGATCTTTTGGATCTGAATGTATGGTGCCCTATGTGTGACGTTGTCCTATATCTGTCAGGACCTGAGAAGCACCAAGAACTATTTTTCAAAAGTTGTGTAATTCCTACTACAAGTCTAACAAAAGCCCATTATCAAATGGTTTGTACTGGTATTCTCATAAGAGGGTTTTATATAACACAAGTCTTCTACTCTTATCACCAATTTCCCTATTATAACAGCTACTGGATATGATTGTTCACACAGGAAGGCAACTGGTTCCACTGTGGAACATGCTGCAGAACCTCCCTACACTGGAATACACACCCATTTCTCATTGTAGAAAATCCCTAATATTGACATATTTCCATAAATCTGAGTTGCCCTATAGACCTTGTGCATGGGAGGGTATTATAAGATGAAACAACTTGTTAATTATCTGTGGGAGATGGTCCATAAATCTCCCAAAAACTAAACCCTAAATATTTGGGCAATATGGTGGGAAAATGAAAAGCTTCTAATGTTTTCTTTCATACTCCTTGGAATGAATGTGTCTTTCCAAACCTTTCATTATACTTGCCACTGCATGCACATCTGGTCCAATTGCCATGACAATGTAGAGACTTTGGAAGAACTCCAGGATTTCCATAGTCCACTGGACTGTGTTATAACGGGTAAGGAGATTTAATGCACCTGAGGGAATAAAATATGCTTGTGTACTGCTGTTCATTCTACAGGAACTCACCATTTCTGATCCTCCTCTCTGAAAGCAATAGAGAATTCGGATTTCACATCAATGGTGTACATTCATTATAAACACCATTATAGAGAGAAAAGGGGTGTGGGAAGAGAGATAAAGGGAACAAGTACTATGGATTTAATTGGAGATAAATATGTCTAACTGAACTCCACTATTACATATGACTATATTGCAATAATAAAAACATTTAAAATACAGCGCATTATCCTTATGCATATTCATCCTACAATGCTATATAACAATAGACCAAATCTCTTGTCTAACTCTAATGTAGTATAGGTCCACAAATATTTCCCTATAATTTGAAGGAGCCCTAATTAGGAAGGGCTGTTGTAGCTAGCTGGAAGCCATAAGTTCCACCTGATATGTATGTGACGCACCTGTAGGCACCCGCAAACCTGAAGGTATATAACCGGGTGAAAGCGGTCCGAGTTAGGAGAACGGAGAATTCAGTCAGCCGGGCAGTCACTCGGTCGGTCAGAAGAATCAGAGCGGCCAGAACGTAGGCAGAGCGGTTACAGAAGAGAAACCAGATAGAAGACAGAAGAGAAACCAGATAGAAGAAGTAATGACTGGTCAGAGTTAGGCCGAGGCTCCTGAGGAAGACAGAAGACAGAAGAAAGAAGAAGGAAGAAAGAAGAGAGAAGAAAGAAGCTCTAATCTTTCTCTAAGCTAAGCTCTATCTTTCTTTCTCTCTAAGACTCTAACTCTAAGCTAAGAAGACAAGAAGAAAAGCTCGCTTTAATCTTTCTCTCTAAAAATCTTTCTTTCCCTCTCTAAGCTCTAAGAAAGTAGAAGTAAAAGTAGTAAAAGCTTAACTCTGCCCCCGAGAGTTTTTATCCCGGTTTACGGTACCAGGCAGCTTACAATAATTTTTTTAAATGAGAGAAATTTTTACTATCAATAGAGATAATCAGAAGTACTGACTTTCAAAATATCCACCAGGGTTTTACTAATCAGTGCCATAGGATCTCAGCATATCAGAGCAATGATTATTCATGGTCCTTAGATTTCTATATTTGGGGACCACTCATTTTTCACTCTATCTCATGTAGATGTTTTGTCACTTTTGTTATTGCTATTGTTGAAGGAACCATCATATTCAGTTCTGCCTCAACAGCAATGATATGGGAATTTATCTCTGTGTATTTTTAATTCATTTGTTAGCTATGCTAGTTATTAATCATGTTTTATGCAATGGACATTCTGTGGTCCTTTTCTGGAACGCATGCTTGCTATTTATATGTCATGTAATAATGGGTGATAAAAAATCTACAACTCCAAGTGAAAAAGTGGCTCCTTTAGCCATGGGAACCCTGCATTTGTTCATGGGGCCGATATGACATGGTACAAAGAAAGAGGTATGACAATCATAATTTCCTTCTTTCAGGCAGTACATGGACACCAGAAATTTTCCCAGGAAGCCATTCACAATGATCCCAGGTGGCCATGATACAGGACTCTGTTTCCACATGTCCATCTAAGCATGTTTCTGAGCAGGCTATCAACATGCTATGATTTAAATAATATCTACAATATCAGGCATTTTAATTTATAATATATCCTCAAATAATATAGCACATGATATTTGAAACACACACAAAAACCATATCCTCAATTCCAAGCCCATCTCAAGCCCCAAATATATATTCCTTCTACCCCCAAAGCTCATTCCACCTTTGACCTGGCTATCACCTCTCTTTATGCCCTCGAACATGTTTGTCATGTGGTGTGAATAATGACATTAAATTAATTGTTCACAATTTTTGTGATCTGTAGAAGTTCTGGATGAACATTCATCTATGAGGGAACTTTAATGTTTGCATTCTGTCAAGGAATAGTCAGGCCCGATCCTTATGTATCCCAAACCCAACTCTTTCTAGGAAAACCTACTAGATTAAGCATCTCCCTCTAGATGGAGGAGACCTCATCTGAGAAAGATTTACATCTGTGACTTGAGGTGGTCTCCATATACACAAAGAGCTTAGAAAAAAATAAAAGGGTTCTGTGTCCTGTGTGACAAACAGACATACCCTGATGAGAGGTACCTGGGAGGGGCTCTTAGAGCACTCCTGACCCCAGTTCCTTCTCCCATGTACTCAAACATGTGGATTCCCCCTAAGCCATTCCCAATCCTCAGTGAGCACACTCTCCATCACACATTATTTTTTAAGCATTTTGAGAAGTTTATCAACTTTTCCTAGATCTAATTTTTCGCTCATTTGGTTTTACTACCAGATTTGAATGACTTCAACTATTACATTTCCTAGGCCCCAAGTCCAGATGTGCCATAGGAACACTCATCTTGGGACAGGGTGCCCTGGGATAAGCAGAGAATCCTAGAGGATGGACCTGGGCACCTGGTGAGGCAGAAGACATGTTGTATCCTGGAGGAAGTCAGAGGGCAAATGAAAAGGCACCTATACTCCCAAAAGCACTATGCACATTCAATGTAATCCCCATAAAAATTCCAATGAGATTCTTCACAGAACTAGAAACAACAGTCCTAAAATCCATTTGGAAGAGTAAAAGACCCAGAATAGACAAAGCAATACCAAGTTTAAAAAGCAATGCTGGGGTTGTCACTTCAAATACTTCTACAAACTATAGTAACATCAACTGCATTACACTGGCATAAAACAGACACATAGACCGATGGTACAGAACAGAATCACAGAGACAGACCCATCCATTTGCAGTTATTTGATCTTTGACAAAGGTGCTAAAAACCTACACTGTAGAAAAGATAGGTTTTTTAACAAATGATGCTGGGAAAACTGGTTATCCACCATATAGAAGAATGAAACTAGACTCATCTCTCATCCTGCACAATATTCAAAATGCATTAAAGACCTAGGAAATATGCAACTCTTAAAAGAATATATAAGGTCATTCTCCAGAGTATAGGCACAGGCAATGACTTTCTCAGTAGGACCCCTGAAGCTCAGGAAACAATGCCAATGGTTCATAAACAGGATGAAATCAAATTAAAAAGCTTCTGCACAGCAAAGGAAACAATTATGAATCTGATGAGATAGCCTACATAATGGGGGGAAATCTTTGCTAGCTACTTTTCTAACGCAGTATTAATATCTAGAATATATAAAGAACTAAAACACTGTATAGGTAAAAAATCAAATAACCCAATGAATAAATGCACGGATGTATTAAACAGCCACTTCTCACAAAGGAAATACAAATGGCCAACAAGTATGTTAAAAACAAAGTTCAAAATAATTAGTAATTGGGAAATGCAGATCAAAAATACAATGAAATTTTATTTCACATCAATTAAAATAGCAGTCAACAAGAATACAAATAATAATAAATACTGGAGAGGATGTGGGGAAAAAGGAACACTTTTACACGGTTGGTGGGATTGTAAATTAGTACAACCATTTTAGAAATCAGTGTGGAAGTTCCTTATTAGACTAGACATGAAACCACCATATTATAACTAAGCCATTCCTCAGCATTTATCTTAAAGAATTAAAAATCATCACACAGCAGCAATACATGCTACCAATGTTCATATCAGCACAATTTACAATAGCCAAATTATGGAAACAGCCTAGGTGTATATCAACAGATGAATGGATAAAAAAATGTGGTACATATACACAATGTAGTTTTATTCGGCCACAAAAAAAAGTGAGATTACATTATTTTCAGGAAAATATATGACACTACAGATATCATTATGTTAAATGAAATAAACCAAAAATGAAGGTGAGGGTTCACATGTTTTCTATGATATGTGGATGCTAGAAATGAAATAGGAACAGAAAGGTGGACGGGGCAGAGATTTCATGAAAAGCAAAGGGAGATCAGTAGAGGAAAGGGTGGTGTGGAGTGATACTGGCCAAATTACATTCTTACATTGTGTGCATCTACAAATATGTAACAACAAATCCCATCACTATGTACAAGTATAATGCACCATTGAAACAATAAAAAAAGAAGGAAGAGGAACCTGGAGGGGAATAGAAGGGACCAGGGTGCTGGATTCCATTCCCTGCCCTTTCCAAAGGATGGGATATTGCGTGTGAGTCCACCAGGTGGCAGTAAGGGCCTGTAGTCTGGAAAGCTGTTGTTGGAGTTTAACATGAACAGTAATGAGGTCCAAACAGGTGATTTCCCGTGATTATATCTAAATTACTAAGGTGCCAGCGCTAAATATGTGGTACTACAACAAATTATTTTCCAGAAGCACTATTAATGACACCAGGTCTCAGTATCAAAATCCAACCCCTATTTTTTTTCCCCCCAAGGCAGAGGAGTTAGCAATCTCTGAATACACATCCTAACTGACAGGGCCAGGGGACACTGAGCAGATTGAGGAGAATGTGTGGTGTTCCCAGTCATATCTCTCTCTGAAAAGAAGAGAGACTGAATCTATCCAGCCATCCTAGTACTATGTCCTCAAGGACATCAACACAGCACACAGAAGTCCTGGTTATCATCAGGTGACCTTTAAATAATCTCCACTATTGGAAGTTTAGGGACATCCCAAAGGGGCTCTAATTCCTGGGCACTGTCACAGATTCCATCTGTCCTGGTTTAGAAAATACACGGCAAACTATTTTAATTATCTCAACGAACTCTTCTGATCAGGGAGGCAGAGGTGTCCCAAGTCCAAGGCAGCTAAGAGTAGCTGAGAAGAGGCAGGAGCTGGAAACAGATTTGCATGGATGCCCCTCCCTCCTCTGAGTCAGAGAATGGGATAAGAGAGGTCTGGGGAGCCAGGCCCAGTGTTGGGGGCTCAAGAGGCGACATTCTCAGAGCATCACCACCATGGCTTGGGCTCTGCTTGTCCTCATCCTCCTCACCCAGTGCACAGGTGATACTGCAGGGAAGGGACACAAGGAAATCTGGGCTAATGTTGTGTCTTCTTCAGCTCAGGCTCACAATAGGATCAGCACTGACATACCAGAGTGTGTTTTTCTCTCTTTTCAGGATCCTGGTCCCAGTCTGCTCTGACTCAGCCTCCATCTGCCTCTGGGTCTGCAGGACAGACAGTCACCATCACCTGTGCTGGAACCAGCAATGATATTGGGAGATATAATACTGTTTCCTGGTTTCAAAATCTCCCAGGAGCATCTCCCACACTCCTGATTTATAAAGTCACTAATCGTCCCTCTGGGATATCTGATCGCTTCTCTGGCTCCAAGTCTGGCAACACAGTTTCTATGACCATTTCTAGACGTCAGCCTGAGGATGAGGCTGATTATTACTGCTGCTCATTTACAAGCAGCAGCACTTTAGACAGTGTTCCAAGTTCATGGGGAAGTGGGTCTAAAACCTGTTCTGAGTTCACATTTTCCTCTTCACTCTGAAGATGCTTCCTCAGCTCTGCACAGAGAGGGCTTCATTGCACAGGGCCCTGATAATTCATTTCTCTTTCAGTTCCACTTTTTTTTCTAACAGGAAGTGCAAAAGGAAACACAATTTCTTATTTATTATGTAAGGCCAACAACAGCTTTTTATTTGCTGTGTGATATTGTACCTGAATGTGCAACTTTTTTCACATCCTTGCATTAAGGACAGAATAATATGAAGATGCCTGTTTGAATCAGTCCCAGTAGTTCTCAGGGAAATCCTCACCCTTGGTGCCTCCTATTCCTACATTGTGCAGACCTGCCCAGAATCCCTTCCTCATAAACTCTGCATCCACCATACTGAGGTCAGTCAACATCTCCCTATTTGCTCTCAAGAGTGTGTCTGCTGGTGAAGTAACAACCACTGAGAAAAATCTGAGACTATTACTGAGGGAATGAGGACAAAGGGAAAGATGCTGTCTTTCTTTAAGTCATATATATTTGTCATCATATTTAAATGAGGTACCACATAGAATTTAAGTGGAGACTGTGTTCTTATCAGGATTCTCTCTTCACTTAGAAACCTGAAACCCTGTCCTGGATGTGTCCTTCAGGTGAACTGTTTCTCAGTAGGATGGACTTGTCCTGAGAGGATCCTTTTGTTCCAGAATTAAGAGAGATGTCTTGTGGGTGTACACCTCCTCCCTCAATAGTTCCCAACAGTTTGTGATTTCGGTGGTGACCCCAACCAATTTCTAGTTAGAATTCCAATTATAAGATTCTCTAAGTACCCTTAAACATAAAAATATAGCTGGTCTAGAAACTCAGTTTTCTCTCAGCTGCCCTCCTGTCCATGGTATTTAGCCACTGGCCGGGCGTGGTGGCGCACACCTATAATTCCAGCACTTGAGAGGTTGAGACAGGAGGCTCTCAAGTTCAAAGCCAGCCTCAGCAATGGCAAGGCACTTAGCAATTCAATGAGACCCTGTCTCTAAATAAAAACATAAAAAAGGGATGGGTATGGGGCCCAGGGGTTAAGTGCCCCTGTGTTCAATCCCCAGTACCAAACAACAACAACAACAAAAATGTAGCCACTGGTTTATGTTCTTAGGACAGTAACAGCTTATTCTATGCTGTGTGATGTGGTCTCAGCAGATGTATATCTCTCTACCCCTTCATTTGTAGAAAGAGAGGGTCAAGTCTATGCTAGTAAGTACAATTCCTCCAGTTCTCAGGGAAATTTTTGTTATAAATGCCTCCATGTCCCTCCATGGTGCAGGCCTACCTTGGTGAAGTTTTGTATCAATGACATTGTTTCATTCATTTTATATCTACCACACTCCAGTCATGGTGACCCTGAGTAGGTGATCTTCTTTTTGCCTTTTCTTGAAGGAAGTTCAACTGAGACAAGTCTTAATGGTGTTGCAAAAGGAATGAGACAAGGGTAAGTATAGGTTTTCATCATTTCACTTATTTCTAAACCCATATGAAAGAAACCAAGCAGGAGACAATGAGAGTGGAAACTCCTTCTTTTATAGAATCACAACTCCTTCAGGTAAATGGACCCGTGTACATGAATTTTATCTTGGACAGTATGAACCCTTAACTAAAAGGCTCCTTTTATCAATAATGAAAAGGTATTTGGTGGGTTAGAATACCTTTCTGCAGGGATTCTTAATGTATATGATTTCCACAATATACCAACCCAATGACCAGGTAGAACCCCAATTAGAATGAAAGTCTAATTATATACAAAAATTTGGCCCTCAATGATAGTTACATCCTGAAAAACCAAATAAATAAAAAATATAAGTAAACACTGCTTTTCACACACCTAGCCTGCTGAAATTCATTGCTTACCAATACCATGATTGCCAGGCTTACTAGAGCTCCCTAGTCTTGCAATCAAGTTACGATGCACATGTAGCTACACTGAGAAAAGATCAATATTGCAAATTGGAAATATGATTTTTTCTGACTGTAATGTGTGTGTGTGTGTGTGTATATATGTAGCATATATGTGTGTACATATATATACACATGTATATATATATATATATATATATATATATATATATATATATACACATATATGTATTTGATTATATTTTCAGTATTTCTTCAAACAGCTGGTAGAAGCCCCAGACAAGATAAAACAGTAATCAACCTTTACCAGTTTGCCAAATTTTTCCAGTGTTAGCAATGAAATATCCATGCCCTGACATCTGATATGTTAACTCCAATGTGACATTTCTGTACCTACCATTGCACTTTGCAGCTTTGGGATGTGAAGATTCAGTATGCATCAATATCTTCCTGTGCCATCTCTAATAATTAAACTGTACATATATAATATATATACATATATATACTTATATATATGTATACATATATATATGAAAAAAATGCTTACTATGGATAAGAAAATTTGAATTTTTGAAGTTTTTATATTTCAAAATGCCTTCCAATGTTTCACTCTCCAATGCCATAGCGGACTCAGCATTAAGGCCAATTCCCATTATCTTTAGGGAATTCCATGCCTAAGAGCCAAGGCTGCATATTTACCTCATTCTTGGGACCTCCAGGAATTATACCTTCAGATAGATCTGTTCTTTTTGACCTGCTGCCTGCATCTGTCCTGGACCTGCTAGAGGTGAAGAAAAGAGGAAGGACCAAGCTTCCACCTCAGCTTCATGAGGTGACAGTGTTAAGGTCTTGTGCCAGTTTTTATCCTTTCATTTTCTTTTGTTCCTGGATTTAGGGATATTTTGTTAGGCCTAACACCAGAAGAGTTCAGACTAACACTTAACTCTTGCTTTATATTTTTCTTATAGAAAACATGTCTACTTTATAGCAGCTCAATTCACAATAGCTAGCCTATGGAACCAACCTAGGTGTCCCTCAATAGACAAATGGATAAAGAAAATGTGGTATAAATATTCAATGGAATATTATTCAGCTTTAAAGAAAAGTGAAATGATGGCACTTGCCAGTAAATGGCTGGAGTTGGAGAATATCATGCTAAGCAAAATAAGCCAATCCCACAAAACCAAAGGTCAAATGTTTTCTCTAATATGTGGATGCTAATTCACAATAAGGTGGGGGGCACTAGGGACAAATAGTGTTAGATTAGGTAGAGGGAAGTGAAGGGAGGGGAAGGAGGGAATGTTGGGATGGGAAAGACAGTGGAATGAAACAGACATTATTTCTGTATGTGACTACATGACCGATATGATTCTGTAACATGTACACTTTGAAAAATGAGAAATTATATCCCATCTATGTATGATATATCTCAGTGCATAAATGCATTCTACTGTCATGTATAACTAAAACAAATAAAAAAAATAATTAAAAAAAGAAATCATGTCTACTGTTAATTTTATTGCTGTTCTTTGTAGTTAAACAAAGGAAAATAATCCAGGTTCACTTCACTTAATTTTATAATCTATTATTGTGTAATGTATCATATCTAAAGAGGATTCCAAGATATAAATGTATTTTTGCAGTGTAGGGGATTGATAAAATAAATATTGGCAATTCAATGAATACCAATAATGGTGACTATGTCCACCTACCCCATTTCTTCTCATCCCAAGCAAGCAGGCATCATGGCAAAAAGTGAGGGTTTTCCTCCCTTGGTCATCTGATAGTGATTTTTTTTTTTCCTGGGAAATCACATCCAACAGGAATTTTGTTAAGTGTAAGTTTCCTCATATTCTCTGCCCCTTAGTTCAAGATCTCCAGCAGTGAATTGAAAACATTTTTGGTATGTGTGTTTGTGGTGGGGGTGGTACCAAGGAATGAACCCAGGTGCACTTAAACACTGAGTCAAATCCTAAGTCCTTTTTTAAAAATTTTTTATTTTGATACACTGTCTTACTCAGTTGCTTAGGGCTTGCTATGGTGCTGTAGCTTGCTTTGAAATAATGATCCTCATGCCTCAGCCTCCTAAGTCTTTGGGATTACATGCCTGCTCTACCTTACAAAGTTTAATAACAAGTCTTTTGGGACGTGGATTGAGGATAATTCTGAATGATGGGGTGTTTTAGTCAGCTTTTTTGCTGCTACAACTAAAAGATCCAACCAGAACAATTGCAAAGGAGGAAAGTTTTACTTAGAGGCTCACGGTTTCAGAGGTCTCAATCCATAGACAGTAGGCTTTGTTCCTCAGGGTTCAAGGTGATGCAAAACATCATGGTGGAAGAGTGTGGGAGAGGGAAACAGCTCACATGATGATCAGGAAGCAGAGAGAGGCCTTCACTTGCCAGATACAAACATATATCCCAAAGCCATGCCCCCAATGCCCCGCCTCCTCCATACCCCACCTGCCTCCAGTTACCACTCAGTTAATCCCATCAGGAATTAATTCACTGATTAGGTTAAGGCTATGACCCAATTGTTTCTCCTCCAAACCTCCTCGCATTGTCTCACAGTGAGTTTTGGAGGGACACTTCACATCCAAACCATAATATGGGGCTTCAGGTAAGAAGAAAAATTAGGAAATTCCTGCTCATGATACTGATGAGACTAGCAGAGATAAGAAAGTATAGACAAGAATCTGGGCCTTAACCAGGCATTACACCCTCAGGAGTACATGATGTCTTTGTTGCCAGTTCCTTTGAAAGTCATTGTCCCCAGTTGAACAAGTCTGATTAGGGACATTTCTGAGAGGGAAGTGGTCACACTTAGCATTCACAAGGCACCCAGGGTTCTCTCCCTGATACCATACGACCAAATCACCTGGACTCGCTTTCCACAAATCTGTGTTTGACTTTCTGCAGTTTAATCCAAGGTAGAGACAGTTTGATAGGCAGAGCCATGGGTAGGGAAAGGATGGAAACTGACCTGCTGCTCTAACCAGCTCCACTCACTGATTCTGATTTTCTTCAGCCCCAGGGCCATCACTGTTTTCCACAGGCATTGAACTACTACAAGTATTTCAGGATGTCTCTCACTGCATAATGGGTATCAAGCATTCTCAAGTCTAAGTCCATCAACAATTTTCAGTGTAGTTCAATGCTTCAAATCAGCCTAGTTCTCCATTATCTTATTCCTGACACCCCATGTATGTGAAACTTTTAAAAACATGCCCCAGAGGCACTTTTCATGTAGTCTTTGATGCCATGAATAAAGAGCTCACCAGTGATGCCATGAACAGAATCCAACACCCACTCTGGATGAGTGAGGAGGTGTCTTGAGACTGGAGTTTGTGTTGTGCCCAAGGCCAGGGAGAGTGAGAGAGAAAAGGAAACTTTCTGATGGAATATCCAGGAAACATACTTCATAGCTAACATTTTACTAACCGTAAAAGTATTCTGAAGCCTGATCAGGCTCCAAAACATTTTCATAAAAACCAAAAGATGCATTTAATGAACCTGCATGTGGCTCCCTCCATGTTCTGGTGTTGACATTTATTGAACTTCTTGAATGTGTGGATTTTGTTGATTTGATGAACCAGAGATTAGACTAAAATTTCTGCCTGCTTCTTCTTCTGTGAAGACACTCATTTCCTATATAACAGGTCACATGATAATCCCAAAGGCTACTTTTAAGGATTTTCTTTTAGGGAATGGAGATTCTTCTTTCTTAATTTCCCTTCTTTGTATTTCCTTGATGAGTTTATGTTGTAAGACCATCAGTATGATTCCTATTTAGCATCTAACCTTCATTTCATATTTTCCAGAAGAGCTTCCATCTATAATCATTTCACACAGTTTGCCTTTAAATTTTAATTTTCTTCCTGTATTTTTCTAGACTTCTATTTATTTCAAAAGTGTTTTACCTTATTTCTGGGATAGGATTTACAATGGCTGCCTATAGTCTTTATCAGAGAAACCCCACATCTCTGTCATCTTCTTTTACTTTCACATGAATGTTGAGGTTTTCTTAATCTACTATATTAAGATAGTTGGACTCTATCCCAGACATTCCAATATTATTTTATAAAACACTACATCTTGTTCAGATCCTACTTGCATATTTCTGTGTTAGCAGGCAATCTGCCAATTTGAATTCAGGATTCAAGTTCTAACTTTCCATGGGCAGGTTATGGTTCCTATGTCAGGTTAATTTATAAAAGTTTTGCAATATTATTTGCATTTACTTAGTGGATACACCATGCAGTCTGACACCTGGGGACTGGTTGTGGACTACATATCAATCCTGTTTTCAGTTTTTTTTTTTTTTTTTTTTTTTTTTTTTTTCATTTTCTTTAGCATAAGATCTTAGGTCTGCAGTATAGACCTAAGAACAGAAGCTCATAAGTGATCCAGGTAGTTACTTTCCCAACCTCATCCCTCTCAACAACCTACTTAATTCTACCTTACCTGTGGTGTTCTCCTTTCTTCCTCTGGTAAAACAACTTGAACATTTATTGCTGAGCACATATGTGTCTGTGCACATGTCCAGACTGAGGACCAAGAAGACACAGGAACAGAACCAATGGAGCTTCATGCCATCCTCTTCCTAGAAGAAGATCAGGTCCTTCTTCCTTCTGCTGTGACTGCTGTCAGTGGAACAGAATGTCCTGGTGGCTGAGTTTTGAAAATGGACAGTAGGAAAACAAAGAAAAAAGAAACACAATTTCTCAATCCTATTCTGAGCATGAGGAGTCACTTTCTCAGGATGCAACACTGAACACTGCTCTTGTCCTGTCTCATGTGGGGGCCCCTTTCAGTTCCAGGGCTGCATGGAGTCCAGGCCAAGAAGAGAAAAAGGACAAGCATCCATTATCCACTCTGGATAAGTGGGACCCCAGTGTTCTTTCTCCCTACCTTCCCTTCTGTGGCTTGTGTTTCAGGGTTCACACACAGCTGCTCCATGCATTCTGGGCAGATTTTCATTTTTAACTGCATTGATAGAGAAATGGGAGAGTGTGTGCTTACTAAATCTTACCTGCAAAAAAGAAATAATTTTCAATATGAAATTTAATTAATATAATCCAAATAAATTTGAAACCCACAGAATAGAGAGCATTTAATAAATTTTCACAAGACATCATGAAGAAACATTTTCTTAATGATTCTGTTTCTCCTGTGTTGCAAGGTTGAGAGTCAGTTTTATCATGAACAGATGAGCACACACCAAAAAATGCAGAAAACACACCTCTGTGACTCAACAAATAAAGCAGAGATAAACTGGAATAAATTTTCAGACAATTATGGATTCAATGTGAAACCACATGACTGTTTGAATATGGATGCCTTATTTTTGTGCCTTCTCTTTTTCTCACTCATCTCTCCATAGATACCCCACATTGGCAATGTCATTAATAGTGTTCATCTCTGAATTTTAGTTCAGAGAGGTATCCAGATGTTCAAATGTTTATATTGCAATCACACGATTTGCTTCATGTGAAAACAGCTGTGCATCTTATATTATCTTACTTTAAGAAGAAAGATTTTCCCTGCTGTCTTAAGAAGTCCTGTAAGAATTGTTTCCTTTAGCTGGGTGTGGTGATGCACCCCTATAATTCCAATGGCTCAGAAGCCTGAGGTAAGAAGATCGGGAACTCAAAGCCAGCCTCAGCATCTTAGTGAGGCCCTAAGTTACTTACTGAGCCCCTGCTTCCAAACAAAATATAAAAGGACTGAGATGTTACTCAGTGGTTAAGCACCCCTGGCTTCCATCGATCATATGAAAAAACAATTGCATCCTTTTAGACATGTTATACAGCCAGGCCTGGTGGAAGGCACCTATAGTCATAATGCTTGACAGGCTGAATCCAGAGGAATGTTTGAGCCTAGGAGTTCAAGGTCAGCCTAGGAAACAGCAAGAATCCCATGTCAGACACACACACACACACACACACACACATACACATGCACACATAAACACAGTATGCTTCATAGCCTATGGCCTAAGTGTTAGCTAAATAAACTCAAGAAGAAAGAAGACATATTTTAATTCCATATACTTTGGAACCTCTGGTCAAGTCATCTTTTGTTGTTTCTATCCAACATATCATCAATAAAATGGAGGAAGCACTAAACACATAGTTACAGACAGAGATGTTGCACAGCTTCACATGTAATTGCTTGAATTTGTTTGGAGATACCAGTGAAAGTGGGTGTTGTTCAAGAGCAATCCAGCCACAGTATAAAAGAACTGGACTCAAGGTGCCATGAGATTGAAGAAAGATGCAGATCTTCACAGAGTACAATTTATTGGGAACATACTGACAGAAGCATGGTTCTAGGCAGGAGCAAGACCCATGTGGATCTCTTTGGGAGACCAATACATTTGGTGATTCCTGGATAGAAAAAAATTTCATAGCCAGGAAATATGTATGAGGAGACATGTCTGGATCCACCTTCCAGCACAGCACCTGGGACACACCTGATCATACCACAGCCTTTGTGGTTGCAAGCATGACCACATTACCTGTGTTGAGATACACTTCCAGTGCCATCTTCATGCCAAGCACCTTGACTCCCTTCTTCATCACACAGGATCCCATGTGATGGGCCTCCCACTCTATTCCCATCAATGGAGGCCCTTTTGCTCCCCCTTGCCATCAGTACACCTTGGCTCCTTCTGGTCAGGACACAGGGGGTACATTTGCAGGTGACTATGAAACCAGTTTGTGAAAGTGTATCTTCTGGGATGATGGTGGGTCTTCAGGGCCAGATCTCTCCTCTCTTTGTCCCTGGGGCTGAGCCCTGCTCTGGAATGCACAGAGCTCCTTTAGGAACTGAACCAAATTCTAGCTGATTTGCATATCAGACCAGGATTCCCAGTGAAGGAATGAGGCAGTCTTAAGAGTAAGCCAAGCCAGTCTGATCCTCAGGAAGCAATATTTGGGATGCTTCCACTATGGCCTGGACCCCTCTTCCCTTAGATGTTCTCACTCACTGTACAGGTATTGCCCCAGGGATGCTGCCCACCCACAAAGCCCAGGTGTGTGGGAATTAGCTTATCCTTGATTTTGAGCTCTGTGGGCCCTGTCTGTGGATGCTCAGTATACTGATGCAGGAGATGGGGTTAAATGGCTAACGTACCCACACTGTGATCACTGGCTTGTGCAAGCCTGAGGGGCTGCAACTGCCAGTAAAATGGACAAGCTTCCTCATGAGTTCAGAGGCTCCATTTTCTTACCAGGTAATGGGCCACTGGAACTAAGATTGAAGTGTGTGGGGTGAGGACCCAAAAAGTCCCTAGAAAGAGAATATGCCAGGCATAATAGGGACATTCTGGAATCTTCCTATATCATTATTCCCACTTCTGTTTTCTCCTACTAAGAGCTGACTCAGATACCCACAGCGTAAGTGACCTCCAGGTAGACAGCCAGACTATAGACTCTGAAAATAAAGTGGGGAATATATGTGCACATTGCTACCAATCAAAGCCAGGCAGGCTCCTGTGTTGCTTAACTATGATGACAGGCATATGTTGCACACATGTCTCTGACTAATTCTTTGGCTCCAATTTGGGAAACACGGCCTATCTGACCAACACTGGGGCTAGACTGGGGATAACACTAAATATTTCTGTTCCTTAGCTCACACAACTCACACTGGATCACAATAATACAGACAGATCTACAAGGGGACATGCCCTTCCCACCTATGCCTGAGTCTCACTCATCATTGGAAATGTGTTTCCCCAAAGAATTAGTTGAATCTTAAGCCAAAATCTTGTCACTTCCATATAGAGCCTTGCAGAAACTAGTCCACAGATTCCAGGATGGAAAATGACTCCAGAGAGCCTGGTTAGACACCCATACACTCTCCCCTCCATTTTGACATTGAGTGTGTCAGAAGAGGAACCTGTTTTCTGAGCTAACTCTGAGAACTTGGCATTGAAAGAGACAATTATGAACCCCGAAGTGTGGAGTTCTCAGGATGAGAAGGACTGATCTGCCCAGAAAAGCACTTGGTGTTTGATAACAAGTGTACCCAATAGCCCATGCCACTAACCAGTGCCCCCAGGTGTGATCACAGACAAAATTACCACATTCCTATTACCAAGGAGATAAGCTCATGAGCCTCCCAAGTATGATCAAAATTAAACCCTGTGCAGCACAACAACAGGCACAGGTTTGTCATTGAAGAGATAAATTCTGAATGGAAATGTGGCTCAGGTAGTAGTGTATACCCTACTGGGTGGGGAAAATGTCATTTGTGTGCTAGGACAAGTCCTTGAAAGAGATCAGAACCCAGAGCAGTTGTATAACCATGGGATTTGCAACGCCATAATGAGATTTGTCTGCTATACAAAAGTGTCTTCTGAAACCTCTAATAAGATTATATCCAGGCTGGATTCTTCATACAGCCTAGGGCAAATGGTTTTAGGAAGTTTACCCTCGGGTCATTCAGATCATGTAGATATGGCATTACAGACATTTTTAAAAAGAAACATAAGAGGCTAGGGTTGTGGCTCAGTGGTATAGCGCTCACCTAGCAAGTGCAAGGCACTGGGTTCCATCCTCAGCACCACAGAAAAATAAATAAACAAAATAAAGGTATTGTATCCAACCAGAACTTAAAAAATATTAAAAAAGAAAAGAAACATAAAAAGTTTCTACAAACACCTTCCAGACTTGCATGTAAACTGATGTCTAATTTGTGGAAGTGCTGGACCACACAGGGAAAAACACAAGCAACATATCACTTTCTGCACATACTACCACTGATTCTTAGATTTACCTTTTATGCTAATAGACCCCAAACTGTCAATAGATATTTTGTGTACCAATCCATAGAGCCTAAGTGATAATTCATGAAAATGTCTGGGTTAAATATCCAAGAAATGACAGTTGTATTTGCTTCTAATCTGGATATTTGGTCTTTGGGAATGGTACGGGGAACTGGAAACTCTTCCAATAGTCTGCCCAAGCCAATGTGATGGGTAGTGGCGCCCCCTATAGGCAGAAAGATTAATCAGAGGAAGAAGCCCAGTGCTTCAGGACCCAGATAATTTGGCTGAGGATTTTTTCACACCATTGCCCATGACACTTATACATCCAAGGGAGGTAATTCTTGGGAGTCTAGAAACTTCTGCTTTTCTGACCTCCTCCCTGAGTTACCTAAAGATTGTCACTCCCTTTCTCAGTCCCATTTCTTTTCTTTCCTATGAAGTACACTCTTCATATTCTGTACTTCCAGGTCAGGGAATCTGTGGCTTAACAAGGAAAAATTGCTGTCACTCACCAGACACTATAAGACACTAAACACCTGTCCCAGGACAGGAGGTACAGGCTCCAGCCTAAGTTCCCACCTGGCTACATGGTGAGTATAGGGTAGAGGAGAGGAACCAGCAATGATCTTCTGGGTATGTTAAATCCCAGGAAACAGAACAGTGACAGGAGGAAGACACTGTGCCTCATCTCTTCTTGTACTTGAGGTTCCTAATATGTTACAAAGATTCCATCAAACCAAGTTTATTACCTGGAAATTTCCCCAGAAACAGCTATGACTATGCATTTGTCCTGCCATCAAAATCCTCCTTAGGAGAAAATATTATGTTGGACAAAACTAATTACAGTCCTGGTCCCTTCACATTGCCACTTTCTTCTCCCATCATCACACACCCAGACTCCTCCTCCACTTCATGAACTCTGCTGTTCCCACACATGTGCTGTGATTCGTTTCTCACCAGTTTTGAAGGCTATTCCAGTGACACATCTGTAGGTAGAGTCCCAGCCTCAGATTATATCCCAGGATGCCTGTCACTCTCTCTGATCACTGTATTAATTATCTGCATATCATTACCCATGCATGTTTCTGTCACTAACATTGTTTTAGTTAATTGATTTATTTGTGCTAATTATTTCCCTAGTGGGTCATGGATTTTTTTTTAAAATGCAAGATCACATGCATGAAACCAGACTCATGAGCACATAGAGGTTAATTTTTCTTGTCCAAAACACAAGTCTGGGGCATAATGTTTGTTGATTTCCATTACTCATTCATTTAATGTGGAACCTGGTGAGTTTTCAGCATCTGTTTCACCATTCTTACCATCTTTTTTTAAATTTATTTTTATTCTAATCTTTATGCATGTTTGCAGAGTGAAATTCATTTCATATGACATATAAAGAGCACAATTTTTCAAGTTGCTGGTTTTACATAAAGTATTTTTACAACAATTGTGTCTTCATACATGTACTCAGGGTAATGATGTCTAACTCATTCTACCATTATTCTTACTTTTTTTTTCTTGTTGACTTAAGACTCCAGGATGGTTCTTGCAACCCCAGGCATCACTTCCATATTTACAAGGCAAAAACCAACATATTTCTCTCCCTCACAATGCAGACTTGCACTGACAAGGAACTCCGGTCAACTGAGTATTCCATGCCATGTTCATGCATTGTAGTACATGGTCAATCCTAGCTGCCTGAAACTTGAAAAAAACATGGATTTTCAAGAAACAGAGGGTACAAGGCACAGGCTCTGATGGGTGGGACAGTCTGCTTAGCTAGCAAACTAAGTGTGTCCAAAGCACAGCCCCAACCAGAAGATGGAAACTCCTAGAGCAAAGGATGCATTATGTTCCTGCTGAATTTCCAGCATGGAACCTTGTAGAGATCAAAGTGTGTCTGAATAAGCATTGATGGTGAATGGACTCCTGTCTGTGTGTGTGGTTCTGGAGCCACCACTCACCCATGTTGACTCTGCACTTGCAGCTAACCCTAAGAAAAGCCAATTCCTGAGTCTGGTGTCACCCAGCACCAGGCCCTGGAACAACTTCCATGACCACTCACCACCCTGGACAAATATGTTGAGATAACTCAGGTGGGCTCTGACCCTCCTCTTCCAAATGCACCTGTTCATATTTTCCTGTGTAATCTGAGCTGCTTCTTCCCGGTCCTGAGACTGGTCACAGCCATAGGAAGAAGATTAAATCCTCCCCACCCCCGCACTGGCCAAAGATCAAGAAATCCTGGGCCTGAGAGGAAGGTTCTGAATATGCACTGGGACCAAGGATGCCCTAACATGCAGCAGCCAGTGGGAGTGGCCACCAGGTGGCAGTGGAGACCCATCTGACAAAGTCCCCACGTCATGGGGCTGGGCCTGGGCTTCAGGATTCTAATACGCAGGAGGGTTAGTGAGCATAACCTCAGATCTAGAAGAAAAGGTGTCATTTTGCTACAACATCATCTTTGAAACAAGTACAAATTTTTGGTCTCCATTTTTCTCATATCCAGCTCTTCTAGAATTTTCCTATTTGTTAGGTATTTACACAGGAAATCGTCCTTCTTTTCTTGACACCTATTTCCCACACCCAGCTCATCTCATTGAGCTATAAACTCTGGTCCGGCCACCAGCCACACATCTCCCAAACACCAGATTTCACCCTGAAAGGGATATTTCATATGTGGAAGGGTTAGTGACCTTGACATGAGACCTGGAGAATATGCTGGATTTTTCTCCAGTATTGTTATCAAAATTGATGCACATATGTTTTGAGGTCTGTGTCTCCAGATCTGACCTTTGTAGAGTGTCTATATTAATATGCCAGAGGTCCAGCATTTCTCAGCCCACATGAAGCTCTGTAACTTTCAGTAAGTATTACAGCATAGGTGTTGAACCTGCCTAGAACCTGCAGGAGATGTGAGGAAGAGCACCTAAGATCTGCATGAGGTATTCACACCAGGGACAGAGAGATACAGCAAACTCATTGGACCTCTAAGATACCATGTACACTTACAGAGGAACTTGATTGACTCACAGAGCCTAGGAGCTGTATTTGAGACAGGTCACAAAACTAGCGAAGCCTCTTACTGTCAACTATACAGTTGGTTCAGATAACAAAGACACTCATCTCTATATAACCACACCATCCAAGTATTAATGCCAGAAGACCTAGGCTTCAGATATGGCCCAGAAATTAGGACCATCAAAAAAAGGAGTCTTCTGTGGGCTGAGGGCAGATATTCAGAGCTGCCCCTCCCCCTTCTCTGTCCCTGGGGATGAACCCTGCACTGGACAGTACACAGCTTCCTATAGTAGCAGCCCTAAACTGAGCTGATTTGCATAAGGGGCAGCTCTCCTCAACAAGGGAATAAGAAAGGCCTGGGTTAAGACAGCCCACGTGGGACTCAAGAAGCAGTCACAGGGATACCATGACCTGGATGGCCCTTCTCCTCAGCCTCCTGGCTCATTGCACAGGTGCTGTTCCAAGGCCCCAACATACACCCCAGCCCAAGGCTCCTCTGTAGCCAAGCTGGCACTGATTCTGAGCTCAGCAGGGCTTTGTCTGTGGTGGGAAAGATTTTCAAGAACCAGCTGCAGAATGAGACTTTGGGCTGAAATTCCCATACTTTGTTCTCTGGCTTGTGTGAGCCTGAGGAGGGAAGGGGTTAGGTTTGTTCATGGGTACAAATCTCCATCCTCTAGTCAGACTCATGGGCCCCTCTGGCTGATTTTGATGCCAGGGCAAGCCCTTGGACACACAGTATTCCTGAAGCTTCTCCAGGCCAGGTGGAAAGCAGGCATCTCATTGGAAGTTTTCTTCACCATTAATTTCCTCTCTCCTTTTATTTTCTTATAGGCTCTGTAGTCTCTTATGTGCTGACTCAACCATCATCAGTATCAGTGACCCCAGGACAGATGGCCAGAATCACCTGTGAAGGCAATGGTATTGGAAGTAAATATGTGCAGTGGCACCAGCAGAAGCCAGAACAAGCTCCTCTACTCATCATCTATGAGGATAGCAAGCGGCCCTCAGGGATTCCTGACCGATTCTCTGGGTCCAACTCTGGAAACACAGCCACCCTGACCATCAGTGGAGCCCAGGCTGGAGATGAGGCTGACTATTACTGTCAGGTGTGGGATAGCAATGCTGCTCACAGTGACACAGGCAGACAGGGAAGTGAGACAAAAACCTGCTACCAGCCTAGCACCTACAGCCCCTCCCTGCCCTGGCCACCCTGAGAGCAGAGACTATGCAACAAGGAGTGGAAATTTCTGCTTCCACCTGTGCCTCATTGTTTCTGAGAGATGAGGGTCAGGTTCCTGCACCTCTCCATGATCAGTTGATTCCAACGGAACTTGAACTGCCAACTCCCAAAGGCCACAGAAAGTCTCTGTCATACAAAGCTGAGTCTTAGTGTTAAAGAGGATTCCACTGTGGCAGGTTTATGGTGCAGAAGAGGGAGGACCGTGGATGGTTCTAGAATTGAAGGATGTGTCCTGGGGAGGTTGAAGACAGGTTTGTCAAAGTTTGACTGGTATTCAGGTAACCAGCATCATACTGCATAGAATTGGTGCACACTAGGAATGGGAAGCTTTGCCGTGGGTATAGATTAGTAGACTTCTATTTGATGAGCTAGCTGTTTGCCCACACCAGAACCATTTTTTCAGTGAACCCAGTTTTTACCTGGGAAATCAGTTTTTAGCAATGTCCCAAAGCAAAGAATTACAGTTATTCCATCATCCTCCTGAGCACAAGTGTCCCAGGTCCCACAGTGAAGTTGACACTGGTGGTCTCAGTCCTCAGCCCCATCACACTCTCTGCAGGATGACAGTGACCACTATAGAGGGAGCCTGTGACATTCCCAGAGGAAAACAGACACACACACATCTCCACATAAATGGCAGAGTGGTGCTGGGTCAAGCATCCCAGTCCTCTAGGACTCATCTCCATTGGGACAGAGATGAACATGTGAGGGTCTCCAAATAGTGTCATTTGGAGGGTTTCAGTTGGAGGGAATGTTCTTCCCACATCCATGACTGCCTGGGCTACTCTGAGGTCTTGCAGGGAGGGAATCCTGGCCATCCCTGCTCTAGTTCATTCCCAGAAGTGTCTTCAGGCTGTTCCATCCCTCTGTAGCACCCTGTCTCATCAGGGCTCCCTAACTTTCATGATCTTTCCTCCCTCTCCCCCTGCTCCAAGGCTACCCCTTTGCAAGTCCAGGGTCCTCCCTCTACTTCATGTCAGGCCCTGCATGTCCAGAACCTTCTGTCCCCATCAGCTTCAGGGAAGCCATCAGGACACCATAACAAACACCCCTGGGGAGGTTAGCCTCTTCCACAACCAAGTAGGTATCAGGGGACTGACTTGAGTCCCCTGGGGATATACTCACTGGCTCCAGAAAAAGTCCAGTAAAACCTCCAGGAAGCTCCTAATCCATTCTAACTTCTGATGGAACATAATGTCATCTTGGATGCCTGTTGCTGGCCACACTTCACTCTACCCAAAGTTCCTCTGAGACTAAAGGTCCTTCATTATCCAGTGGGTATTGAAACCTGAATCCTCCTCATTACTTATGTGAACCTGATAAATGAGTGTATCAAAGAAAAAATACAACACCCATTTCTACATCAAAAAAATGAGTTTATTCTTTCATTCATTTAGTCCATGTATGCTTGTAAAAGAAAAAAAAAGTCTAAATTTAACAAGAAAATATATACTAATTTAAAATTCAGGGATCATTTCAAATGAAAAATCTGATATTTGAGGTTCCTTTCTTCAGTATTCCTCATAGAAGCACCCTTTATTCTAGTTACTGTCACATCCTCAAAGGCCAGGCCCTCTGCAGGACCAGTGTAGCCCTATAGTTTAGAGTGTACCTCAGTATCTCCCTAGACATGTGCTAGAGTCATGGGATCCTTATGGAAAAGATATGAAGCTTCAGTGAGCAGGGCAGGGGCCTCTTCCTCCTAGTGAGGGGACATAGTGCTGCTGGAAAGGGAGACTAAAAGAACCTCCCATTCCAACCCCTTTTGCTCCTAGGCTGGGCTCCTCTAAACAACTCTGGAATCATCTAGATCTGCACCAACTTCAGTACCACTCACTGACCCCTGAGTTTCACCTTTCTGTTTTGCAAACAAAAGCACTTCCAGCTATGGGCTCAGGAGGCAAAGCTCTAAGGCATCTCGGCATGGCCTGGAATCCTCTGCTGTTCTCTCTACATAGGTGACTAACCCATACCTATGAGCTGACTCAGCCACCCTGATTCTCAGTAGCCCTGGGACAGATAGCCCACAAGCACCTGCTCTAGAAATGCACTGACAAAAAAAAAAAAAATGTATCCTGGTATCAGCAGAACCCAGGATAGACCCCTTTACAGGTAATATACAAAGATACTGAGTGACCCTCAGGGATCCTGGAGAGATAATCTGGGTCCAGCTCAGGGACAACAGCCACCATGATCATCAGCAGAACTCAGACTAAGGATGAGGCTGTCCATTACTGTTTCTCATTAAATGGTGATGGTGATGATTAAAGCATCCGACAGTGATACAGGCAGATAGGGAAGTGAGACATAAACCCCTGCCCTGTCAGTGTTACACTTCTTCTCCAGATTCAGGAGGACTGGAGACAGAGCCTGGAGCAGGTCTGGTTCAGCTCATCAAGACATGAAGCTCCTAGGTTTCCTTTTCTCACCAGCCACACAACTTAGGCTCAACACGCGTAGGTCAGGGATGGTTTTAAGGCCATCAAAACATTTGTCATGGTGTTTTCTGAGCCAGGAAGTGAGAAAGGAAAACAAAAATGAGTGGAAATACACACAGACAGAGACATCATCCCATGGTCATGGTCCCTGGACTTCAATATCATGGTGATTGGACCTACCATGGGCTCAGTATTCCAGATTTTTAGTCCTTTGAGTTGGTCATCACTTCTCAGCTCCTGGAACCTGAACACAGAAGACCAGTATAGTGCACGGAAAGGGATTGTCCTTGATCTCCTCTTCAGAGCTCACTCATCCATCCACAGAATCTCAGATTTCTCACAGCTCACAGAGGTGCCCTCACTGCAAAGTGATGCTGGTTGCAATAAACTTCTTCTCCAGGTTCACATCCTTCTCAGACAGGTTTAGTTAAATGACTGCTTGAGGTCATGACCTCAGGGCCCTGCCCCACTTTAGAATACCACAGAGGGCTTCCAACTCTAGAGCAACCTGTTGGGATTCTGAGACTTCAAATGCCAGCTCATGGGATCACTGTCTCCTTCATCTGAGTGATATCTCCCTCTCTGCATTCAAGACAGCCTAAGCATCTTTCTCCATCTTGGAGAGTTTGCATCCAGTACACCCTATGGATGAAGAACTGGTGTCCCCAACATGAGCATTCAGGGATTATTATGGTTTGGATATGTGGTGTCACTTTAATGCCCACATGTGAGGCAATGCAGAAATGTTAGAGGAAAAATGATTTACCCTCTAAAGAGAAGGGTCAGCCAAAGAGAAATTGCCAAATGCTTCTTGTAATGTGGTGCCAGGTCTGTTTAGGCCACAGCATGACAGAAATCAGCACTGGCTGTGCCCTCCTCACTCCCCTTGCTTGTAAGAGCTTATTGACCTCAGTGGGTAGAGTACAGTGTGAGGAAAATAATCAACATTGGAAAGTTTTGCTGAAGATGATGATGATACAGATTTTGCTTATAAAGATATTATCACATTTACTTATTTTACAACAAGAATTTGAAATGGCTTAAAGAAAGTTCCAAAACCAGACTAAATTTAGAATTTGTGTAACATTAACAATCACAATAGAACATTACAGTGTTTTGTTTCTTTCTGTTACAATAATACTTCATGGAAGGTTCATGTTTTCTGCCATAGTGCTGTAGAGAAGAAGCATAGAAAGGAAATAGAAAAAAATTTTTTTTTCATCTGGGACATTTCAAATCAGAATTAAGCAGTTCTGCTACATAAGGTTTATAAGAATATATGTTCAAAACAAAACATTAATTACAATTTTGTTCAAAAAGCTCAATCTTAAAGAAGTCCTATATAAGAAAATGACTTAGAAAATGTATACTTGCATGGACTTCAAAAACTGATCTTACACAGATTTAAAAAAAATAGATAATTAAAAATGTCTTTTCCAGCAGAGCTGGACATCAGGCTGTCTGCTTTTACTGTAACTAGTATCATTTTTTTCTCCAGTCACATTTCAGTTAACTGAAACATGGACTCGTGTGATGATGCTTTGGATCCAAAGTACATTTTGCATTATTTGGGATCCAGATTGGGGTCATGGAAGACAGGGTGTTGGATGTGTACTACTCCTACCTCCTGGCTTCTGAACATCTTCAAAGCTGCCTGGAGAACTTTGTTGAAGATGTCCACATCCTTCGGCCCTCAGCCTTGGATGGACAAAAACCACCCACTCAGACAAGCTGTCCCTTATAAGTAGAAGTAATGCCAAACCCATAGTTTCTCCAGAAGCCAGTTTTTTGAGTAAATGGGAAAATGGTTGTCACCGGGAACTTTCCCAATATAAATAATCTTTCGATCACACTGGCTAAAGATGATTGGGGAATGTGTTTGTTGGGCCAAGACTGTACTTGCTTAACATTGTTGAAAGAATTCCATGGCAAACACCATGCCATCATCACAGAAGAAGTGCAAATTTTTGTTATTAAATGGGAAGATCCCACTTGGAACGCCAGAGCACTTGACAATTCTGCAGACACAGGCAAAATATGCATGTCAGTTTTAGGGTACTTAATTTATAATCTCTTTTCAGTTCAATTTGTTTGGCCTTATCAGGGTTGGAGTTGGAATTGAAAAGCAGCACAATGCATTGGACATTCTGATCTGGAATGCGACATGTCTTCTCCAAGTTTCCTATGAATCTCACAAACATTTCAAAGTGTCCAGACAATGGCATCAGTATATGACTTTTATCTTTTAGCTCTTTGGTTAGTTCTTGGATCCAGGGGGCTGGAAAGGAAAAAGATTATTCAGGGAATTGGAAAGAAAAGATAGCAATCCATATTCTTTATTGATTCTGTATGCCAGCTCCTGTGTGTCCTGTTCCTCATGCTCCACATCTTGCTGAAAGTCTGTTGTAGGTACACATGCCTCCTCATAAGAACTGTCATCTTCTTGCCTTTGTGCTTCTTCTACAGAAGCAGCAGGTCCAGAATGTACTCTGCCCCATACATGGGGTTCACAGCCAGTAGCCATACTAGGTCTCCTTAAAGTCCATGATGCATTCCCGGGTCTTGGCTTTGGCATTGATCATTTCCACTACCTGCATGAAGATGTCATCCATGGCTTCCCGCTGGGTTGAGTCCATTTCTCTTGGGAGGGAGGGGTTCAGGCTGCTGAACTGTATACAGCCATATATAAATTCTTCCCAGTCAGAAATCCCCATTGCAGAATTTCCTCTTGCTGGCAGGCCTGAAAGCTCATGGAAGGAAGGGGGGATTCCCAGATGGAGGTCCTTTTTATGAAATTCTGTGTTGCTTTATTTGCTCATGAGGATGATTTCTCAGTGGAGCTCCCATTTTGTGACTGAGCATGTAGCTGTGCAATTTGTACTGGTAGCATGGGGTTTTGTTGAGGTGAACGTGATAGCTCAGTGAATCTTACTGTTATGGAGATCTTGGATATATCCCTTCTTGTTCTGTTCAGTATTAAAAAGAAAAAAGAAAAAAGCTGATGCATCTCATAAGACCAAAAACACTTCTATGGTGCTAAGTCCTGTCTGCCCAAGAAACAGGGGCTCACTGATACTTAAACTCTCAGGAAACTCACCAGATAATCTCCTTTGATATAAACATCACCATTTGCTCCCTTAAATCATTCATATATGTCCAAGTAGTGATCGTGCATGTACTTGAGCATCATAAAAGACTTCTTCTGGGGCAAATACAAGTCATTCACACCCCATAGTGGCACTATTGGAATTGGTACAGATGTGTCTGAACTCTCACTTGAGAAGAACTCCACTTTCCCGGGAATTGTCTTGAATCATGTTCTGAAGGCATGACAGGAGTCTGCAAGTATTTTTGGGTGGTCTTGACTCCTACAAAGAAAAAGATCCTGTTGTACGTTCGGCCAACTGAGGAGAAGCCTTGTGGCCACAGATGTGCCCTACAGGCATCTTCATGTGCCCTGTTGGCCTGGGATGCTTTTGCTACTACAGCTGCTCCTGCCTGCCTGAGCTGACAGCTCTCCAGTCTGGTGTGGTGCCATGGACTTGCTCATTTCAGCTACAAAGGATGGGGCAGAAGGAGCCTGCAAAGCCAGCAAGAAGCCCAGCATGAGCCTGAGCAGCAAACTGAGCCAGTCAAGCAGACCCACATGCAGCCATGCCTGTGCCACTCTGCCTGCAGGGCTGCTTCTACTGGAGGGCTCAGGAGCCCTCCCACCACCAGTCCCACCAGCAGAAAAGAGCCTTTCTTAGTGCCAGGAGGCTTCCTCTTCCCTGCAGTTCTGTGGCTGCCTAGTTCCAGCCGCAACCAAGGCACCCCTCCAGATGACCTCAGGCCCCATGCTGGTACTTCATTCCGCAAACTTTCCCCCTCCAACATGGCCTGCTCCTTTATGAGGGAACATGCTCTGTGCATGAAAGCATCAGCACCTGAGCAAGGCAGCTCTGGCTACTCTCACTTTGACACAGAGGTGTAGGGCCAGTGCAAAGGCAATGGCAGTGGCACCTTGCCAGAGCCTCTACCCTGTCCTGCTCGCCCCCAGGCAGGCTCCACCTCTGCTCTCTTTGTGGCTTAGGCTGTGGCTACACCTGCACCTCTCCCAACTAGCTCACCATTGCCCTTTGATACATTTTGAGTTGATTTTTGTGCAATGTGAGAGAAAGGGTCTAGTTTTATTCTTTTTTTTTCCAATGTTTCGAAATGCATTTTGACTTTCTTTTCTTTCCCCCTGAGCTAGTTTTATTCTTATACATATCCTGTCATGCCCTTCTTCTATGTTGTTTCTGTGATGGAGTCAGAAGATCATGGAGACCTGTGAAACCATGAGCCAAAATAAATCTGTCCTCTAAATTGTTCTTGTCAGGTATTCTGGTCACAGTGATGAAGAGCTGACTATCACAAATGTGGTAAGTTACAGAGCACAATAGGTTGTTCTGGTAGTCCCGTCCAGCATGAAATGCTAAGGGGACTGAGTCCTAAGACTGAACAAGAAAAAGAGATGGGAACTTCAGAACCTGAAGAATTGAAATCTCTTGTAAAGGTACTTACATAGCTACATACAAATCCTAACAATGGTGTAGTCTTGTATTTTAGTTTCTAACATTTTACTATATGAATTAAAATACAGGAGAAAAAAGTTCATAGTTTAAATCAGTAATGCAAAGGGACACAAAATGCATACACATCATACTTGTGACAATAGCATCATAAGCAAGGAGAAGGAATGGATGAGGGAAAAGGAGAGGTAAATGGTAATAAAACTAAGTCAGCATCATTTCAAACTATATTGGTATTGATGTAAGATAGTAAGTGTTAAGCATATCAATTACTAGTCTCTCCACTGACAGCTTTGGGATCTCCAGGAGGGAGGCTGCTACTCTGAATCTTCAACCAGCAGGGGGCAGTGGAGAGGCATTCAGAAGTAGCCAGGAGAGAAGCTGAGGTTGCATAGGCAGAATTCAAGAGTGAGGCCAGCCCTGGGAGTAAATAGGAGTCCAATTTCAGTCCCTAAACTGGACATCAGGAGAGTCTAAACTGTCCAGGGCTGCAGTGACCACATTCTGAGGGTCAGACTAACACAGGGTTACCCCCAGGTCACTGGCAAGAGCCAAGGCACAATGAAAACCTCACCTGGGACATGCACTCAAGGAGGCTGATCATATGTGTAAGCATGGGTAGACCATGCTGGTTGAAATTTATTAGGGAGAACAAGCTAAGGTTCAGGTGCTCTAGGTGGGAGCACAGTGCGAGAAGATGGGGCTCCTAGGGTCTGTGTCCTTCTTCCAGCATGACTGCATGGGCCTACTGCTAACCTAAAAGCACTATTTATCACTCTCCAGAAGCCATGCCTGGAAAGACTTCTCTATCCCAGTGTCATTCAAAGATGCCTGCATACTCCTCCCTGGGCTTTCCTCCTACCTCCAGGCAGTTCATTCCTCAGGCTGCATCTCCTATGGTCAGGTGCAGTCTTAGATGAGGGAAGGGGGCACTTGGTCTCTTCTCCCTGCATGGAGTATGTACAAGTTCCTTTAAAGTGACACTGACTCTCACCTGTCTCAGTTTATAGCCCTGAACCTAGAACTCACCTAGAGATAGGCTCCTCCTTCCTTTACCCTTAACAACCCATTTTTCAGAGGTCAGCCCTGGAAACTGTGACACTGATAAACTTCACAGACAAGAGACCTACAGTTGTTTTCTCCATCAACTCTAGATATTGTTGCCTTTTTAGCAGGTCACATAAAACATGGATGATTAAAAAATAAGAATAAACTTGCCTATTTATGGTACATTGCAAAATGAGATACGTCAAACACAAAGTGTTTGAGGCGAGAAATGATGGTAAATCCATAAAAGAAGGTGGTTGATTATGTAAACAAGGTATAATGTGTGAAATAATTAAAAGTATCCCAACAACCAGAGAAACATTAAATAAAAAGCCAAAGATGAAACCAAACTACATCTGAGAGTCACTGAGAGGACTATGAGGAAAGTAAGGATCCATGGTCCACCGTTTGGTGTGTCAATTATAGTGGCCTCCCAGCAGGGATCATGAATGGGATCCTGGAAGGTCAAGAGCCCTGCTATACTGGACCCAGGAGAATTGGAAAAGTTGTAAAGAGGTCAATTCCTGGAAAGTAACTGTGATCAGAAGTCATGGAAGTCTGATTTTTTTGCCCAAAGCAGCTTGAAGAAAGTTGAATGCAGAACCTCCTCCTCCTCAGTCTCTTCTTCAGGTTCCACAGCTGGCTTGAGTAACTTCCCATAATTAGTGGTCCCAGAGGATTTGTCACATGTGTGGTGACAAAAAAACAAACAAACATGCATTTCCCCCTAAAACTTGAGAGGACTGAGAGTCCTCCGAGAATCATATGTGCATGTCAGGACAAAGGATCTGGTATGTACCCACCATGACCTGGATACATTTCCTGTTGCCCCTGCTCTCTCTCTGCACAGGTCATCTGTGGAGCCCTGTCCCAGGCTCTACCTATGGAGATACCACAGGACCTTGAGCTGGATGGACTTCCCAAAATTCTAATCTCAGCTGTACATAAACTTTGCTGGATGCCCTGGGAATGTGTCCTTCACCCTCAGGTCCCTCCAACTCTCTTTTCTTGCAGGCTGTGTGGTGTGCTATGAGATGACTCAGCCACCCTCAATCTCAGTAACCCTGAGATACACAGCCACAATCACCTGGTATGGAAAGGCAAAGCCAAAAATATATGCATCTTGGTACCAGCAGAACCCAGGCCAGACCCCTGTATAGGTAACATACAAAGATAGTGAGTAACCCTCAAAGATCCCAGAGATATTCTCTGGGTCCAGCTCAGGGACAATGGTCATCCTCACCATCAGCAGAAGTCAGGGAAAGGATGAGGTTTATTACTCTTCCTCATGGTATGGTGAGGCAACTCATGCCACAGGGATGCAGACAGAGAGAGAGAGAAAAGTAAGACACAAACACCTATCCTTTCAGTGACACACTTTTCCTCCAGATTCAGGAGGACTGGAGACAAAGTCACAAGCAATTATGTCTCAGTTTACCCAAAGCGGAGGCCCCCAGGCTGCCCTTTCTTCCTAGCCCTCCAGTCAGCCACAAAACAGGGTAGGTCAAAGATGGTTTTATGGCCATCAAGGCACCTTGTCATGATGTTTTCTGTGCTAGGCAGTGTGGAAGAAAAAGGAAAATGAATGGAAATCCAGACATATGGAAACATCACTGCATGGTAATGGTAAATCCAGACATATAGAAATATCACTGCATCCTTACGTTTCCATATCATGGTGATAGGACTTCTCCATGGACACAGTATTCCAGATTTCTAGTCCCTTGAGCTCTTCAGTTCTTCTCAGCCCCTGAATCAGCAGGTTCTCATAGCAATCTGAACATAGAAGACCAGTATAGCCAACACAGAGGGATTGGCCTTGAGCTCCTCTTCAGAGATAACTAAGCCATCCACAGAATCTGACTTCTCACAGCTTACAGAGGTTCCTTCACTGGTAAAGTGCTCTTGGTTGCAGAAAACTGCTTCCCCAGGATTTCCTTCTCAGACAGGTTCAGTTAACGACTGCCTGAGGCCATGAACCCAGGCCTCTGCCCCTATTTAGGATGCCCTGAGAGGATGCTCTGGATGCTCTCTCCTGAGTAACCTGTTGGGATGCTGAGTCTTCAGATGCCACCTCATGATGTCCTCCACCCCACTGTTGCCTCCCTATTTGAATTCAAGAGAGCATGAGCATTGTTTTTATCTCAGAGTCTGCATCCAGGACATTTGATCAATGGAAAACAGGCATCACCAACATGGGTATTCAGGGACTATTATGGTTTTGATATGGAGTGTCCCACGAAAACTCATGTGTAAGACAATGCAAGAATATTCATAGGCAAATAACGAGCTTGTGAGGTGTAAAGCATTCACTTCAGCACTACATAGAAATACCCAGCACTACATATACTCAACGCTACATAGAAATAAGTAAATAAATAAAATAAAGGTATTGTGTCCAACTACAAATAAAAAAAGTATGAAGAAAATTAATGTGTTATGTGATTGTCAGAGGCAACAGAGAAGATATTATATCTAAGTCAGAGATCACAATGAGGTTATTATATGAGTGTCAGAGGTCCTATAGAGGTTATTATGTGAGTGTCTGAGGCAACAGTGAGGATATTATATTAGTGTCAGAGGTCAACATGAGGTTATGATATGAGTCAGAAATCAAAATGAGGGTATTATGTGAGTGTCAGAGGCAAGTGTGAGGGTAAAATGTGAGTGTCATAGGCCCCATCAAGACATTGTATGGATGTCTAAGGTCACAACGAGGGTTTTATTACAGAGTCAAGATGCCCCAGGTAGGATATTATGTGTCTGAGGTCACTGTGAGGGTATTATGTTTGTGACTGAGGTCACTCATTCTGAGATAATTATGTGAGTGTCATAGGCCACAGTGAGGGTATTACATAAGTGTCAGAAGCCAATTTTCAATATTATTTGAGTGTTAATGGCCACAAGAATGTGTTATGTGAGTGTCTGTGGTCACACTAAGTGTATTATATGAGTGTCAGTGGCCTCAATGAAGGTATTTTGTGAGTTTCAGGGGCAAAAGTATGGGTAGTATGACTGTGAGCACACCCTGTGAACATATTATGTCAGTTTCAGAGGCCACTGTGAGGCTACTATGTGAGTGTCAGAGGCTAAAGTGAGGGTATTATATGAGTGTCAGAGGTCACATTGAGTTACTAAATGCCAAAGGTTTTATGGGGGATATTATGTCATGGAAAGGGGGCAATTTATGATATTATGTGAATGTATGATGTCACAGCGAGGGTATTATGTGAGTCTGAGGTCACAATGAAAGTATTATATGAGTGTGTGAGTTCACACTGAGGGTATTATTTGAATATCAGAGGCCAGAGTGAGGATATGTTGTGTCAGAGGCCCTATAAGGATATTGTATTAGGCCTAATGAGGATATTATGTCAGTGTCAGAGACCACTGTCAGGGTATTATGTGAGTGTCAATGGCCACAGGAGTTTATTTTGTGATTGTCAAAAGCCAAGTGATGATATTTATGTGAGTGCCAGAGGCCACAGGAGGGCATTATGTGCCTGTTAGAGGTTCCACTTAGGAGAGGTTTTGAATGTCAAAGGCTGCTCTTAAGGTATTTTGTGAGTGTTTGAGGATAATATGAAGGTATTATGTGAGTGTCAGATGCTCCATTGAGGATATTATGTAAGTGTCAAAGGCCATTAGAACGTATTATGTGTGCGTTTGTGGTTCCCACTGAGGGTATTATGTGAGTGTCAGTGGCCAAGTGAATGTATTATGTGAGTGTCAGTAGTGACAAGAGTGTCTTTTGGTCACATTCAAGGTAATTTATGAGTTTTAGAGTTCACAGTATGGATATTACATGAGTATGAGAGCCTATAGTAGGATCCTTTGTGGATGTCAGAGGTCACAGTGAGGGTATATGTCAGTTTAAGCAACCACATTGAGGGTATGTTGTGTCAGAGATCACAGTGTGGATATTATGTGAGTGACATTGGTCACAGTGTGACTATTACATTGGTGTCAGAGGCCACAGTGAGGATATTATGTAAATGTCAGAGGCCAAGTGAGTTCACATTTTGAATATGTCAGTGTAGAATGTCACACTGTGGGTGTTATGTGAGTGTCACAGGCCAAAATGAGGGTGTGAATATTCATATTTTCCCATATTAATCTAATTTACATCTCTATATAAACCTAATGAAATTTAAACCCATGTACACAAATATAAATTGTATAGCATACTTGGGCACTTATTTTCTTTTTTAAATGTTAAATTTGCATACATCTCACAACATATCATGTATAGGAGTCAGGCATGCTGAATATACTTTTACAAAGCATATATCCAGAGGAGCAAAGCTTTATATTACTCTGTGTCTTATTCTGCAAATTTATATATATTTTCACAAGTATATTCTTATGAATATTCATATTCCCCCTTACTTATCTTACTTCTCTAACCCTAAAGCTAGTTCAGTACAAAATGTGATATAACCCTTTCCATACCTCTATAGCTAAACTTACTGTGACTTAAATCCATGAACACCAATATGAATTTTAAAGTGTATTTTTACTTCTGTTTTCGATTTTCAAAATCAAATTTGCATATATATCCAATATATCATCTACAGGATCAGCATGATCAATTTATCATCAGTGACCCTCATGCAAGAAAAATTTTTTCTCCAGAAGCCCCTACCTGGAGAATACTTTGGTTGTCCTATTGGCCTGATAGTGGTGTATTCTACTGATATTTAGTGGATGGAGGCCAGAGATGCAGCAAAGCATCTTATAACACATAGGACAGCCCCTTACAACAAAGTATCCAGCTCAAAAGGTCAAAAATGCCAGGGTTGAGGAACCATTTCCATTTTAATCAGAAGGCGTAATGAATCAAATGTATAGATAACAAACCAATGGGTCTTAGTATATTTAAAACAAAATTAGCCTTTATTTTCTTATCTTTCAAGCAGCTAAAAATGTGAATGTGGAAATCAATGATATCCTTAAGTAAGCATACCAGCATCAAGACTGCATTATTGACTTTTTAAAGTAACTCCTCTATATTTGATACTTTGTAAAACCATGTAATTAAAACTCACAAAATTTCCCCATCAAGGAAATCCAGAGCTGTCACCTACTCTGGGACTTCAGAGAAAAGGAACTGCATTCTTTGAATGAGTATAAATGGAGAAACCTCATCAGAAAAGAACATTAAAAAAAAAAAAGCACCATGGGTAATAACTAATTGTTACTTAGTATTATTTTAAGTAAATAATGAGAGGATCTTTTTAAAAATCTCTCTAAATGATATCTGTCTCTTAGACTTCTCAACCTTTCATTCCCTGCCTTAAGAAGTTAGTGATTGCCGGGCAAGGTGGCACACGCCTGTAATCCCAGCACTTTGGGAGGCTGAGGCAGGAGGATCGCGAGGAGGATCAAAGCCAGCCTCAGCAATGGCAAGACACTTAGAAACTTAGTGAGACCCTGTCTCTAAATAAAATACAAAAAAGGGCTGGGGATGCGAGTGCCCCTGAGTTCAATCCCTGGTACCACAAAAAAAAAAAAAAAAAAAAAAAAAAGTTAGTGACTTGGGCTAGGGATATAGCTCAGTTGGTAGAGTGCTTGCCTCACATGCACAAGGCTCATTCAGAGTCTGACAAGAAATGGGTAGTCTCCTCTGATTTTTTACTCCAAATTCCTTATAATACATTCCAGTGGCATCATCTATAAATTAAGATTGTGTGTATGCTCATAATTTTAACAGCCTACTGAGTAATGGGAAGGTCTGCTCTATTGTGAGCAGAAAGTTTTTAAGTTAAAACATAGCTTGTTGGCTTAACAGTATTTCCCTATTTTATTTTTATCCTTTTTCTACTTGCAAAAATCATAAATATTCTCCAAAAATATGAAGTAAAGTTCACTTTATTCATTAATACATACCCTATATTTGTGACTTCTTTGAAGGTGCTAGTCTTCTGGTGGAAGCATCCACATACCAGGCTCACTCCAGCTGCAGAGGCTTTGTGCTTCCTATTTCTTATGCCTGGAGCCAACCAACCTGTGTGCCTCCTCTCCCTCCCTCCATTTACATGTTTCTTTCCCTCTCTCCCTTTAGTTCTTCATCAAATGCCACCTTCTAAGTGACTAACCACTTATGGATTGACTACTTCTCTTCCTGGAACATGAGCTCCATAAGGAGAGAGATTACTGTCTGATTTTTCATGGCACTGTATTTCCTTCATTTAAAAGGGGTACATAGGAGGATTAGAGGAACACTAGAATGGTCAAAGGGAAGGGAGGGGAAGGGAGGGAACAAGGGGGGAGGGAGGGGGAGAAAAGGAAAAAAAAAAGGTGGTTGAATGAGACGGATATCATGGATATCATTATCCTAAATGCATGATTGAAGAACTGAATGATACGAATATACTTTGTATACAAACAGTTGTGTGTAAAAAGATGCTATATATGGGCACTATGAATTGTAATTATTATAAATAAAAATAAATTTAAAAAATAATAAATTCCCTAATCAAAATTACAGTAAAATTTCATTAATGGACTGAAGATATAGAATACAACAAACATTAAAATATAATACTCTCATGAATCAAAACATTATATTACATTAAAAATAAAGTATCTTGGGGGACTGGAGCTGTGGTTCAGTGGTAGAGCACCTGCCTGGCATGCATAAGGCCCTGGGTTCAATCCCCAGCCCCACAAAAAGTAAATAAATAAATAAATAAATAAAAAAATATATTATCTGCCTGGGTATGTAGGTTAGTGGTAAAGTACATGCCTAGCTTTGGCAAGGAAGTGGGTTTGATCCCCAGTACCATAAAAATAAATAAAATAAATCATATTTAAGTATAGAAAAGATAAAGTGCTCCTTATTATGATAACAAAATATACCTATGGTGCTAAAATGGGCTACTAGCTTTATTTATATCAGTAATGATAGACTAAAAAAAAAAAAAGACAATTGATATATTATAACCAAAAAGAGAAAAAGAAAAGAAGGGAGGGGACTATATCAACTATAAATAAAATAGTATATTCCCTGTGCCTTTTATGTGGTATGACACAGAGTTGAGAACTAGGAAGACTGTTGCTAGATGCTCCACAGTTAAAAGCAGGGACTCTACAGAATCCAAGATAAGTTGAGGGTTTAGGCCAAGTTAACATGGGGAATGTTACAACACCCTCTGAAAGCAAGACATGAGGGGCAAAAATAAACTCAATGTCACTAACTGCAGCTTTCAGCACCTGATGAACAAGGGACATCACTGTAAAAAGCAGAGGTACCAAAGGACAACATAGGACACTCACACAGAGGGGCTGGCCCTCTCATTCCTAGCATACAGTGAACTCCCAGGCATTCTAGGGGAAAAGGGGGAGGGAAAGAAATCTAAGAGATCCTAAGCAATAACACTTAAAAAATATTTAAAATTTGAACAGGACTAAGTGATAATAGATATGTTTAAAGGTAATTTTCCATTACCAAGCAAGATACCAAAAAGTATCAGATTAGAGATAGACTAGATAAATATATTCTCTGCACATCTGAGTTGTACTGTCAGTAATCAAAACAATACCAAAATCATCAGCAAATATCTGATCACATGTGGGAAAAAAAAAGAATTTCTTAGGCATAAAAGAAAGGGAAAATGTTTATAAAAGCCAAAAGATTAGACCATAAAATCTTTAAAACTATAACACAATATTAAAATCCAAAATTTTAAAATGAGGAAAATTACAACAAAAATAGACTGAATATATAAAAAATTGTCAACTAAATTAGACAAATCAAAAAAGTACCCAAACAACTAGCATGGTAGGAGGGAGGGAAGAATTGAAGTCCAGTGGCTTAGACAAAGGAAAATGAAAGGAAAGGGAGGAAGGGGGTGGGAATAGGAAAGACAGTAGAATGAATCAGACATAACTTTCCTATGTTCATATTTAAATACACAACAAGTATAACTCCACATGGGAAGTTATAACCCATGTATGTAAAATATGTCAAAATACATTCTACTGTCATATATAACTAAAAAACAAAGAAAAAAAAAACAACTAGCAAACATCTGAAAAAAATATCCAGCTTCATTAGCAATCAATAGCATTAAAGTTTTTTAAATTCATTTTTAAATTATAGAACAATTTGTTTAACTCAGTGTTGCCAGAGTACAGAAGATATTCTCATATACTATAAGAAATCAAATAAACTTCAATGCAATTAGGCAATACATTATTATTTTTAAATCTAATATTCCTTTATTATAATTTACCTTAAGGAAACAAGCAACAAACCCGGACAAAGATTTCTACATTAAGACTGTTTTAGCTGGGCATGGTGGCGCACGCCTATAATCCCAGCACCTGGGAGTCTGAGTCAAGAGGATCACGAGTTCAAAGCCAGCCTCAGCAATGGCGAGGGCACTTAGCAACTCAGTGAGGACCCTGTCTCTAATAAAATACAAATAAGGGTTGGGGATGTGGCCCAGTGGTTGAGTGCCCCTGAGTTCAATCCCTGGTACCAAAAAACAAAACAAACAAACAAATAAACAAAAACTGTTTACTGCAGCATTATTTATAACCAGAAAAAGGGTGGTGCAACCTAGATAACCCAAAATAGGCATACAATTATAAAATATACCTTGGTCATGTGAAGCATTTTGTAGCCAGCAAAAATACCTCTCAAATATTATGGAAAAATATGAAAAATCAATCTGTATTAGGTGAAAACAGGGCACCATACTGCACATGCAGGACAAACAAATTAATACTTATTCATAAAAAGGAACAATATTCAGCAATAAAAGAGGACAAAACCCAGACATAAACAAAATGGATGAATTTCAAAACAAAACAAAACAAGAAAACTATTATTATGCAAAGTGAAATAATTCAGACACACAGTGAATACTATATGAGTTGATTTATATGATTCATAAAACAGGCAAAACTAATCTGTGCCGGCAAAATGTGATTACTCCTAGGGTGAGAGTATGCTACCAGCAGGAGATCTCTAGAAATGCACAGAGGTGATAGGAACTTTCTCTACTTTGGTGTAAGTAGTGATCAGACAAGGATATACACACATAAATAGTCATCCAAGTATAAATACATATCTGCAGAAATAATAAGTCATCAAGATGTATACTTAAAATTTGTACATTTCACTATATTATACCTCAATAAATTTAAAGACAACTTTGTTTCCGTTAAATCTGCTTAGAAAAAAAAAAAGGTATACTATAACAGAATATTAAGGGTGGTTAACTCTGGGATTACAACTTGTTTATATTTCTTTACCCTTCTGTTTTTTCCACACTCTCCACATGAGTTTTATATGACTTTTATGATGGGGGAGGGGAACTCCACAAAACTTTAGTTTCAAACTTCTGCCATACTTGTAAAAAAAAATTCAGTCACATTTGTAACTAGTTTTTACAATGTACAAAAAGACAGTAAATCCTTGGCTCCTCCAATAAATTATCTATAAATTAGAAACATTCATTCATTCATATATTTAGATAAATCATGACAAATACTTAATTCTGCTTGGTGAAGGAATGAGAAAGTGAACTGAGAAGTTGACACTATAAACTTTGGGTTGACTTTAAAACGTGGTCCTGCCTTCAGCAAATACAGGGCTCTCGTGACTAAATAAAAACTAATTTCTGAAAACTGTGGGTTTTTTTAAATATATTGCTTTACATTCTTCTCATGAGCCTGATTTATCTAAATTTCATGTAAAGTGCCAAAGTGAATTGTAATTACACTGAAAAATACTATGAATTTCAGAAACTTTTACAATGTGCATAAATAATACTGAACAAAATCAAAGAAGACATACAAACCTCTAATTGTACATGCCCCCAAAGTTATTAGCTCTATAATTTGGGAATGACTTTGGATCTAACGGCCTGTAGATGGCATGCTCTCCCTTTTCACAGCAAGCCCATTTAGTTCCACCATTGGAGTTATACTGCCTGTTTAAATATATAAATACATATTAAAGGCACACAAGTGAAATATCCCACAATAAAATGTACGATCTAAGCCTTTACTATATTTAATTACCATGGAAGAAGATGAGAGTATATAACCCCAATGTATTATAAACAAAATGAAAAACAAGATAACATTTTCTAGTGAAATCTCTGGGTATTTTACAATATTTTCTGTACGTTAGTGAACAAAAAGTTCCACAGTGTAGTAATACTACTTAAAACAAGGTAAACATGAGATTCTTATATTGTTTAGTTTGGATATTAAGTTTTAAACTTCAACATTACTTACCCCAGAAAGATTTGCATTGCATTCAATCATTAAAAATATCAACTGTGAATTTTTATTTACACTTTGGTAATCAAATAACAGATAGAGCAGAGTATTACTACAATTTATTAGCAATGAATGCAAGATTATAAGTAATTCTTGAAATTATCTGACAAAAACATTTTTGGAGATGTTTTTCTATAACCAACAAGACAAAGTAAATATAAGTGATGCTTTGTGGATGACATTTCCTAGAACTAAAATGTCCTATATTCCTAGGAAATACAAAAAGATATGTACAAGTATCCTAAAACTAAAATGTCTTCTATTCCTAGGAAATACAAAAGATATGTACAAAGTAGTGCTATCAATGCAAAAGACTAGAAACAGCCTTAAAAACCCATCAAATGGCACCATTTACATAAACATCCATTGCACAAAATACTAAGAAGATATAAAAAAAGCACATGAACCTTTGCTTTTGCCTTCATTTTAATTTTAATTTAACAATATACCTTGGAGGTTATACTTTAGAAGGAGAGGATATACTCTTAAATGAAAATAAGCACAGTACCAATGAGTGTATATTATCTTTTATCTAAGAAAGATGAAATACAAATATGTATTTGCTTATTTTTTAAAGGATAAAGCCAAAGCTCAAGAAAAAAATACATTAATTATAAAGAGAAGGCACACAAAGAGAGAAGGGGAAGAATAAAAACTGGATTTCTTTAATGTACACTGTTTTATAGACTTTATTCTGAAATGTGAATTGTTTACAAAATTATTTAAAAACTCCATCAAAAATGGAGGAAGCAATACCTAAAATCAAAAGAAAAATTTAACTGAATATATCTGTACATTGAGTTGGTGAATTAAACAGAAAATTTTCACACGACTTTAAACACTATAAAATAACACAATGAGATACACCCTAAAAAAAAAAAAAAAATGAAAATCAAAGAAGTCTCAAATGGTCTTCAGTAATCATGTTGCCAATAACATTGATTTTTAAGTAGTAATATACTGTTATTTAATTCAATTAAAATTAAAAAAGAAAGCAAAAAATCTCTAAAAAAGAAAACCAATGAAGTTAATAGTAAAATCAAATTGTACAAAATTATTTCAAATGACTTTAAATGATGGTAAAATACTATATTTCCCAGAGAAAAAGAAATGCACAAAGAAATCAGAAATTATCATAAATCTATAAATAGGTATAAAACATTAATAAAAACAAGTAATTATGTTTATGTTAGAAACCAAGATTTCTAGTGCTATCCACTTAAGAGGACTAAAAACAATCCACTAGCAATGAAGATATCCAACATCATTTGTTTGGTTTATAACATTTCCCAATTAAAAAAAAAAAAACAAATAAAAAACTTTATAGAGAAATCCTTGGTTCCAGATATGTACACTGATATTTACAAACGAAGGGAAAGACTCAAGGATTTATTTTTCTTTCCTATACTGAATAAACTATAGTCAGAACAAGCAGATGATGAAGGAAAAGCTCTATAATCTATTAACTAAAAGAATTCTAGCTTATAAATATAGAAGGATTGAATGCCCCCCAAATCATCAGTATTCATCTCCAGATAAATAAGGAATCTCTAAGCAATGAGCATCTGCAGGCTGCTAAATGATTAGGTCAAATGTTTTCGGAAACTGGATAATGGATGAACCTAGCTAACAATAACAGATCTTCTGATTAACCTCAAAAATCACAAAATAGAAGACCACAAGGAAATTGTCTTCTGAAGTAATACAACAGAATTAGACAAATTACCTATAAAGCAGTCTTGGGCAAAGATATCAAATCTGAATCTACATAGTCTCTTAAGCCATTAATTTACAGGAAATACAGGAATTCAGTGGGTAGAGCACCCCAAGTTCAAGCTTCAGTACCACCAAAAAAAAAAAAAAAAAGACTAAAGAGACTTCATAGACTAAATGCAATAAATGAACCTTATTTCAATCTTAATTAAAATAAATCAATCATTTAAAAAATTAGACCATGAAAAAAATCTGAACTCTGGAATTTAATGTTAAGAAAATGTAGTTTTATTTCCTTGATAATGATGTTATCAATTTTTAAGAGTTCCTGTCTTAAGGCTGGGGCTGTTAATCTTAGCTGGCTGAGTACTTGCCTTGCATGCACAAGCCCTGAGTTCTAATCCCCCAGTAACACAACACACACACTCACACACAAAAAAAAAAAAAAAAAAAAAAAAAGAGTTCCTATCTTAAAATGTATTTAGGATGAAGTAATAAAGCTGAGAGTTGCTTCAAATTATCCCAGGAAGGAAAGAGATGAGAAACAAAAATTGGCTGCCATGAATTGATAATTGTCAAACCTAGTGATGTACAGGGGACATTCACATCTTGTTTTTCTCTACTTTTGTAAGTTTTTAAAATTTCATAATAAAACCTAAATATAAAAATTTGTCAAGCTATTCTTAAGTACAAACATTGGTCATTTAGCAAAACATGTGTACATATGTTAAATAAATTTAAAAGCTTAATATAAAACATTTACATTAAGTAAAATTCAATATAAATTATTTACTACTTTATTTAGTAAACATGCCTCTTAGACCATATGCTTAAGATTCCATTTTCACATCCAAAAATGGGTTCATTTTTAATAACAGAGAAACTGGGGCTTGTACAAGTTGCCAGCAAAATGGGGAAGGTAGAGCCTTATATAGGTGCACAATAGGCATTCAAGTCATAAGCAGTTCATTAAACTGTTAAAATGAATGTCAAATCACTGTAAGAGTACAAGAAGAACAGGAACTAAATCAAGGTTAAAAAGAAAGAAGGAGAAAAATAGAGGGGAAAATTCAGTTAGTCCAAATCCCTAACTTACTAACAGCAAAGCTGGAAAAAAGTTAGAGAGACTCTCTTTGCTTTCATCCTCCCTCTCTCTCTCCCAACACCATTTTCTACCTCTTTCCTTCCCTTTCTGTTTCTTTCTTACAGTATTTTGCTGAGGGATAAGTAAAATGGGCCCCCCTCACATCCTTAAGCATTACAACTTAATGAATTTCACTACATATGTTAGCGTCATATGACCACCAATTCACAAACTAGGTGAAAACATTTTCCACACCAGAGAGTTCCTGTTCAGCCTCTTTCCAGTTCAATGCTCGCCTCCCCCAAGGGACTCCTTCTGACATCTGTTAATCACAAGTTTCGTGAGCTCATTCTTCACATTCTGGATATGTACTATTTTGGGGTCTTGCTTTCATCCCCTCAATAGTTGTTTATGCCTTTTTTTTTTTAATTTCACTGATTCATATTCCACTGAAGGATGAAAATACCCACATTTCTGTTTAATCTGCACATTGATGGAATATTAGTTGTTTCCCAGTTTGCGGCTATTATGTATAAGCTATCTTGAAACAATTTCTTTGCATATGTCTTTTTGTAGACTCTATACTCAGTTTCCTCCACATGGATTAACGAACCTAACTGTTGAAACTGCCTGGGTCACAGAGTGCATTTATTATTAACTTTTTCTAGAAACAGCCTCCATCAGTTTTTCAAGAAGACTTCCAATAAAAAATCTACATTTTAAAATTTCATGATGATTGTGTTTAGTGTTAATATTTTACTTGTATAATCAATTGAGAATTTATGTGACTCTTGGAATTCTATTTTGTCGAATTAGGTCCACAAGTACGATTAAAATTCAAATGTTGGCAGAAAAAGCTTAATAGAACCTCATCCTTAAGTGAGGTCAATAAATAAGAAATCTATGTGTTTGAAAGAACACCCAAGTTGAGGTGGTGCATGTGGGGGGGCATTAACAACGATGAAATGATAAGAATGCACTGGTGGGATACACTATAACAGCCACTCATACCATTGAATAGGGATTTTCAAAAAGAATTTTAAGATTACTGTTGTTCATAATGAGTGGAATGTGAATTAATCTTCAAATTTTTCAGTTGAAAAATTCGACTATAGTATTTTTTTTTAACAGCAAGGTTAGAAACTGGTCCTTATTATGAAAGGATAACGTAAATAAAAAGCAGAAATGCATAAACCATATTGTAATGGCGTTTATCTCTGAGAAGCAAAGTCCTCCCCACCCTTTCGTCAACACTTTCATGACAGAACTAAAGCCCCCACTCAAGTGGATAACCTTCTTTTACCTCCCCATGAATAGTTTTCCACAGAAATATCCGCAGTGCCTCTTCAATGTACAAGATGCCCACAGGGAATGTTAAGCACTCTTGTTGTCATTGTGAGAAGTGGTGGGGCCCTGTTGCTATTGATATTCAATCACATGGGGGAAATGGACTTTTTTTTCAGTAATCAAGTGCTGGATTAAACTGAAATGCCGGATGACATTGAAAAACTTAAGGAAAAATCAACATACTCGACCTAAAACATCACACATATAACTTGCCCTGTGGGGTTTCTCCTCGAGCTGCCGTCAGCAAGGCCTGCCCGGCAAAGATGCATCCCTGCGCGTGGGGTTTGAGGTACGTCCACGCTCCGCACCCGGTGTGGCAAGCTTTCCTATTCTTTTTCATTCCCCTGCTCTGCACTTTGCTTGCTGCTTGATTCCATGACCATTTACCCACGCAGCAGGAACCAGCAGCATCCTGGAATCTAGCCCCACACCAACACGAGGCTCTCCAGTATAAGATGCCAGGCTTCATCCTAAGCTTGCCTGGTCACCCATGGCTGCGTGTCC